>JAJOOF010018637.1:0-20364 GCA_029582545.1 Solanum lignicaule
TCTTTTATGTCTTTTTAAGTATTGTTTAAGTTGTGTATGGGATTGGTCCCGAATTTTGTACTCTAAAGTATTAGATGGTTATGAGACATCATGTATAAAGTCTAGAAAGTCTTCTGCTTGCTATTTTTTTAATTAAATGTTTTCTTGGTAAAGAAAGTTTTAAATTCATTATGTTTTTAGTGTTATGCGATGAATGAATGCTAAGAGGCTTGTATTAGACCTCTGAGAGGTCGAGTACGCCGGTTACGACTAGGGGGTGCTCTCGGGTCGTGACACACTTGGTCAGATTTCCCTGATTTGTCTTCCATACCTTGCCTGTTGATCTACGATCATCACCTACGGACCGTAAATGGACCTACGGTCCGTAGATCACCTCCATGAATGCCCTTTTTTTGCATTTCTTTCAGTTGTCTCTATACTTCCGCGCCTGAACATCTTTCCTTCAAAATATGATCAAAACACATAAAAACCAATATAAAAAGTCCCTAGACACACACAACTTGTAAGTGAAATGTATTAGAAATACCATAAACTCACGGTATATCACACACGAGTATACCTTCTGAGCTTATGGGGTCCAGTTAGGTGTATATAGCTTATAGATTACTTTAGTTATTTCTTTCTACACTCGTGTGCATTCCATTGTTTACTTAGACTTCCTCTCTTGACCTCTATTTGTGCTATTACTTCTTTTATATTGCCTTTACTCTTCAAGCTCAGTCGGCCTATGATGCCTACTGGGTACCTGTTGTTTTGGTACTCATACTATGCTCTGCATCTGATTTCGTGATGCATATCCAAGCACCAGTGGCCAGCATTAGCATCATTCTTGGAGCAGTGTGATCCAGAGACAGGGTGAGCACACGGCATTTTGTACTATTTCAGTCTTCATCTGTATATATAGACTTGTCTTGTACCTTTCGAGACAATCCAGTTTTCTGTCGTCTAGTTTTTGGATTTGTACTCATTTTGTTAGTAGCTCTATACTGGTACCTTCTAGGTTCTGGGAGGGATCTTTCTTTGTATATATATGTTTTGGTTTGCTTCCGCCTGTTTATATTGTTATCTTAAATTTTGCCTACTCATGTTTAGTTTATGCCCTCAGACCTATTACTTGTTGTTCCGGGTTACGGGTTGGCTTACCTACTGGTGGGTTATAGTAGGTGCCATCATGAATCGAGAAATCGGGTTGTGACATCGGGCTCACCAATTCACTCGATGATCCGCCCTTTGGTCAATTCCATCGCCTTTCTACCTTGGCCTTCAGCATCCTCAAGGTCTGTAACTTTAGGCAATCCAATACAGCATCGCGGAACCACTCGGCAATCCGCCGACTACTTCTTTCTCTCATTAACTTGGTTCATTCCTTCAGGGCTTGGCACAATGGAACTTTAGGTAGTCAAATGGTCACTCGGTGACTCGCCAAATGGACTTGGTGATCACCAGGCTCTCTTTTCTTTCTTCGTTTAGCTTGCTTTGTTCCTTTTTGCAAATTAGAGTCCTTGCTTGGTTCCTCAATCAATATACCTCGAAATCAAGGGTTTTACATCAATTATTGGCACAAAACAAGCATTTGAGGACACTAAATCAGTGTAAATAAAGCCCTAAATGAGTCCAAATCTCGGACTCATCATCGTCCTCACAATACTTCAATTCGAAGAATCTCAAATACCCACTTCCAATTTCTCGAAAGTGAAAAACATCAATTCTTAAAAGCTTAGGAAAAATTATAGAAAATTGTCTCTCCAGCTAAAAACTTAATAAAAACTAAAAATAAATGATCAAAGATAATAGACTAAATGTTCAAAAATGTATTTATAGTCGCTAAAAATGTGCTGCGAAGAGTCACTCGGCGAAGTAAGTCGGGCTCACCGAACCACTTGGCGAGCCGCCCTTTGGTCACTTCCATTGCCATTTTGCCTTGTCATTCAGCATTCTCAAGGTTTGTAACTTGAGATAGTGAATGTCAAGGGTATGATCCTGTCCCATTCTCCGAAAGTAACCCTGAACTCTTGGTTGTAGTTCGCATAAAAGCTTGCATACCGGAATCTAACATAGAGATCCCTAAAAGCAACGCTAGAACCTTCGGCCCAGTCGGTGTAATCCTTTCTTAATCCGAGCCAATTTATAATATCTTCGACAATGGGCTTGTTAAGGATTACGATGTTTTCCTGTTTTCTCACTCTTCCTTCTAGCCTTGTACCCACCATGTCTATGCCATTCCAAATTTCCTCAATTGTCGGAGTGATTTACATGGTTCCGAATCGAAACACCATTCTCTCAATATCCCAATAGCCGGTGAGGATTTCAATCAGTTCAGGCCAGCCAACCATGTTGATGAGCTCTGTTAGAGCCCCTACATATTTAGTGAAGCCCCTTTTGTGAAATATGTTTAGGTCGTTGTACCATAACTTGAACAAAGCTGGGGCTTCCACTACTATGTCGAATTTGGGAAAACGATTCATACTTACAAAACAGAACCCTGTTAAGATTTCCCCCCCCCCCTAAATAGGCAACAATCAGGTATCCACAGAGGTATCTTTCAAATGCCAAGTAATATGATATGTCGTTAGGTCATGGACCTTGGACATGAATTTTTGGCAGTTTTACTAATAGACTTAATACGCCTTTGGTATTAAGCCGTCTTAGGCTAATGCTTAGATTTGGATTTGGTTACGCTCTACTCTAGGTTGACTAGAATTTGTTTAGAAATGACGGTTACCCGAGTCAGACAAACGACGGGGTGAAGTCTAATAAATGATGATAGATAACCACAATCCAACTATTAGTTTATTACTTCAAAAGAATTCAACTTGTGTTTTTTTCTGAAGGACAGCCGTGGTAAGCCACGTAATCGCAATTTTTCCTAATACAATCTATTTTCCATTTGGCGGAGTTGATGCCATGAATGTCACAATTAATATACAATAATTTAAACAAGTAAACAGTTAAACACATAGCCAAATAATTAATCTTAAGGTTAGAACCATTCAGATCCCCAGCAGAGACGCCATTTTGTTTTATTTAAAAACATACTCAAACTAGTTTTAAGACCAACCACTTAATTTTGAAAGGGACATTAAGAAAACTGATTTTTTCAACAGATTAAAAACAGAAAATCTGATGAAAATATTTAAGGGGGTTCGGGGTTCATATTAGCATTTCGGAAAGGGTTTGAAAGCACCTGAAATGTCCGCTAACATGCGGTTATCCAATTATTAATTATTAGGCTAAAATGATTTGACTTAAATTAAATTGAGTGAATAAGTAGTTTTGAAAATTAAGACCATTTTAAAGGGGAAATATTAGGATATTACCTAAGTTACATACTTTGAAAATTATATTTTAAGGTCAAAAGAAATGAGTGCCTCATTAGTTGATTTTGAAAAAAAAAAGCTCAGAATGGCTATCTGTCGGAGGATTAAATTGTAAGAGCCTTAAAATTAACAACAAATAACAACGAATAAACCAATATGAAATAAAGAGGAAGATCTGGGCCAAAGTCTGGTTTTCTGTCGGCCTGGGCCAGTACTTGGGCCTAATTTCATTTTGGGGAGTTGGCCCATTCAAGTAATCTGCACCTGTCTTAGTCTAACATAATGAAAATATTGTTCTTTGGGCCTTAGAACCAATTTTTCCACCTGTCCTAAATTCTAACAGGATAATAAGATATAAAATGACAAGGGCATAGGCCCAAAATACAATTTCTAGAATAAAGCGTGGGCCTTTGGCCCAATCTTTTCAATTCTCTTGTCTGCTTCATATTCATTCAACTTCAAGACCTGTACATTGATTTTCTACAGCTGGCTAACTCAATGTAGAAGGAATTTTAGCCTTTATGGCTCTCTCAAAATGCAAGAAAAAGATAGGAGTTCATAGTGAACTCGGACAAATTTCACATGCAAACAAAATAAATAAAATGTAAGTAATAACTAAATGATTTAATATAACAAAGTAGTAAAATGAAATAAGTGCTATTACCTTAATATCACCACAGGCACGAGACAATTTTTTATTAGCAATTAATAATAGCAAAAACAAAGTAAAGCAGGCATGAGAGGAAAAAATATAAAATAAAAATATATCCATAGAAGTACACTAATGCATTAAAAGTAGTGATCAGCCAATAACAACAATTTATAATAAACCAATTTAGAGTAGCAATCATAAGGCAGCAATGAATGAGCAGACTTATAAAAACTTTCAGGCTAAAGCATTAAGTAAGAATTCTTGTCAAGGTTCGCAATAAAGCAATACAATAAATTATTCCAAGATTAAAATCGATTCCAAACTTCATTTAATAAGAAGATCGTACTAATGAGGCATAGAATTAAGGAAACAAATTTATAGGAAAAGAAGCTAAAGCCGAAATCTATAAATAAAAAAGAAACAATATCCCACACTTTATGAAACTTAACTATCTGAAACATGTTGATCCAAATTCGATTTTCGCTAAAGGGAAATCAAATCAAACTACTATACTAAGACTAAGACCAAATAAGTAAACAAGTACCTAGATAAATATGCCAAGAGTAAAAAATAGATATGCTAAGACCCTGCATTATACTGAAATAGTAGGAATGTACAAAATAAAGAAAAAAATGAAAATTAGACACTGAAGAAAGAATGCTACCGACTCAAGTTGAAATGTGACATTTTTGACTGAAAATTTGATTGTCTGGAGACAAAACTTGGTTTAAACACATTACATTACGCAGTAAGACAACAAACACATTCAACATATAGGTAAAACTAAACAATTAGAGCAAGCATGCGACTATATCATATATATCAATTACATAAATCGACCCTTTAAAAACCATATTTATAAAAGAGCAACCTTAAACAGTGATGACCCTAAATATAGCATAACTGATGCTTAACACAGCATGGATGAAATAATACTTATTTAATAACACTCATGAACTAGTTTCAAGAAAGGGAACATCAAAACGCGTTCGAGCAAAGAAAGACAGAAACGACCATACTAGATAGAATTTGGCAGAACCTTAAAACAATATTACGACTAACTCATGGTAGCGATTAAGAACACGTACTTCATCTCAAAACAACATCAATCCAACAATAACTAATTAGCGAACAACTAACATAATAGTGATTTTCCAGCATCAATAGAAACAAATATCGAAAGAGATAAAGAGAAAGTTATCAGAGTAAACGGTTTCCTTTTCCGTGCAGCGAACAGGGACGAGAAACTTTAGCAGAGTAACGTGACTTCTACTATAAAACTTGACCACGAACAACGAAACGAAGAACCTGGACTGAATACGAGCAGCTACCTCGAATTCCAAATGAACGTGTGAGAGAGCAACAGACAACACCAAAGGACACGAAACTAAAATCCTGAACGAGTTTACTCGTCTATTCGGGAGTGTATTTCAAGTGTATTACTACTTTTTCTTAATCCTTTTCTCTGTATTTCCCCTCAATTTTTTCCAACCTCTAATAGTGAATAAAAAGGGGGTTTATACGTTTTTGGGGGTAAAAGGGTGAGAACAAGGGTGAAATAGGAAATTTCATTCCATTCCCAAATTTAAAATTTTTCTAAGGACGAGAAAAGGTTGTTCTTGGTGCGATATTTTCCCCAAAATCTCAGGAAATCCAGACAAGGGGGTTTGCGCGGACTGCTTGGATCGATTTCCTCTTCCCTGTGCTTGATATGACGCCATCTTGTAACCATATGAATGATTGGATGCGGCTGGCAGGGCTGGAACGAGTTGGTGAGGGCAGACACGGTTGCTTTTTTCTGTGGATTTCGTCCTTTGATTGTTGTGTATTGTTGCTTATTTTGACGTGTATCACTGTTGACGTTTTTGTGTCATGCAACGCGTTCACGTGTTAGTGAAGAAGAAAGAGGACGCAGGTGGGGTCATTTGGTACTATTGTTGTTGTTGTCGGTTGTATGTATTGCTAGGTCTCTTTGTTAAAGAAGGGGATTGGGTCGGGTTAAGGAGTATCAAGAGTGGGCTGGTTTATGTATTGACTTGGAATGTTGTGTGGGCTAGAAATGCTGAAAATTGTTTTGGAGGGCTGAAGTTGAGTGGAAATTGGACTAAAAAATGGCCCAACTTTGGTCTTAAACAAGGATCAAGTGTTAAGATAAGAGATAGCTAGATTTGCAATTGTGAAAATGGCTATTGGATTACAATTATAGACAAATAGAATTCGAAACATAGACAAGTCGAGATGATTAAGACTCGAATAAGACGAACTAATATTAATTAATGATCTTTTTAATCTTAACGAAATAAAATAATTAACTTAATTATAAACTAATCGGTTTTCATATAAACTAATTAATTCAAAATTAAAACTATAATTCAAACTAAAACTAAATTAATAGAATACATATTTTAACGAATAAAAATCTTTTGATATGATTTTCAAACATTTATCAAATATACTAGTTACGTATATAATTATATGAAATACATTTATTATTTAAAATACTACAAAAATCGGCTAAAATTATTTAAACCAACCTTGAAACTATTTGAATTTTATAATGTTAATTATTCTAAAACGTTTGAAAATTAAGAAGCTCAGAAATTAATTATTATTGAGGAAGGTCAAAATTGGGTGTCAATGTCCTTCTCTCCATCCCTTTCCTTCCAAGTGGGGTTAGGATCCTTCCACTCTCTATCACAATCTTTCCAGCCTTCATCTATGTTCCAACCTTGGTTACCACTCTGCCATGGGTAGTTTGAGTGATAACCACCTCCTTGGTTGGCTAGGAAGATCAGTGGTCCGTTGTACAACGGTTCAAACATGGCCTCATCAAGATTTACACACCCAACACTCACATCATTGATACTTTTAGCACCAGCTCCCATGACATTTTTGGACAAAATGTCAAGTTGGGTCATGATCTTTGCCATGTTTTGGTCCCTTTATTTGTCTTTCTCAAGCTGCTCCTTAGTCAATTTAAAAGTCAGAGGGGAGACCTGATCTTCGCGGGTGTACCAAGCCCGAATAATTGTGGTCATACCATCCAAAAGCTGGGTTGCTATAATGTAAGGTTGTCGCGTCAAACCTCCCGAAGAAAGTTGGTCAGCTACGTCCTTGTTCACCGAATCAAGGCTTTGGTAAAAATATTGCAGCAGAACATTGTCGAGCAAACCATGAGTTGGGCATTACAACACCAACTTCTTGAATCGTAGCCAAGTCTCATGAATTGGCTCACCCTCCAAACGCTTGAAGCTTTGGATGTTGTCTCGAAGTGCCATCATCTTCGAAGGAGGGAAAAATTGCACTTGAAATGCGGTGACAAGCTCTTCCATAAAGTGATTGAGTCTCGTGGGAATTCAGCCAGCCACTTACATGCTTATCCCATTAAAGAAAATGGGAACAACCTCAACCATACCGACTCTTGGGATATGTTCTTGAAGGAGAACGACCCACAAACATCAACAAAGTTTACAATTTGCTCATGGGGATCCTCATGAGACAACCCACCAAACAACCATTTCAATTGCAAGAGCTGCAACATGGTATTTGTAATTTGGAACGCAAAGTTCCCTTCAGCCGGAAGCAAATGAATGGCACCAATTCCACCCAATAGATGAGGGTCATTAACATTAGGCTCATTGACATCATTGAGGTTACTGATGTCATCTTGGTGGCCCACATGGTTACCATTGCTTCCGTTGACACTCATTTCCTCTGTTACAAACAGCAACACACAAACCAAAACTAAAAGTAAGTAGATTCAATTATGACTAAAAAGAACAAAATTCAACTTAACCAAAAGAATCTTAAGCAATACCACTCCCCGGCAGCGGCGCCATATTGATTGAATAATGTTATCCAAGACACTTTATCCAATTCTAAGCATCAACGATCGTTAATTAGCATATAACCGAACTAAATGAGTTGGGGTCGAATCCCATAGGGAGCGGTACGTGTTTATGATTCAATAGGAAAATGTGGACATGGTCAAATAGTCATATGAATAGACATTATTGAATAAAAACATGATTCAAATCAGGGGGGGACACACATGTCAAATAAAGAGGGGTTTTGGTTTTAATTATCAATTACAACAGCATCAAACAATACGAAATAACACTAATGAGACGAGTTCTTGGGATGTGATTCGATTATAGGTTGTTATGGACAAATGGGTAATTGCAACTATTAGACAATAGGTAGATATTAGTGAGTAAGCTACACTTTAGTGTGTGTAAACTTTCTCTCAAACAATTTACCCTGAATCAAATGGATTTCTCTCGAATATCGACAAGCATACAATATAAGAACAACCTACGCCTTAGTCCATTGACTCTCTCGAGTTGAATGTGTGGAAAATGGTTTAGGATTCACTCTCTCGAGTTGAACCCATGACAACCCAATACCCACATACCATCAATAAATAATCTTAGTTTTAAAACCTCTCTCTCGAGCAAGCCCAAAGCACAAAGGTAGAACTACATTTGCAACTACAATTCTTAAGTTAAACCACAATTAATAATGGAAATCACTTCAAAACAGAATTTAAACTAACAATTACCAATACCCATAAGCTAAATCAGCCCATAATCACACCCCAAGAATTGGAGTTTTAGCTAGACATCATAAAAATATAATAATCGTTAGCAAATTGTGTTTCCATCAACTGGGTAAGATTAATTTGTTCCTTACAATTCTCAAAATCGAAGAATCTCAAAGACCCACTTCGAATTTCTTAAAAGTGAAAAACTTTCAATTCTTCAAAGCTTAGAAAAAACTAGAGAAAACTTGTCTCAATACTCAGAGTTCAATATCAAAACCTTAGGTCTAAAAATTCAGTAATAATCTCATCCTAAACTAAATGTTTAAAAATGTATTTATAGTCGTTAAAAATATGTTGTGAAGGGTCATTCTGCGAAGTAAGTCTAGTGTAATGACCCTCCAGGTCATTTCTCTGTACCCACCATCTTTTGGTCATTTAGAGCATTCCTAGAGCGACCCCAAGTCATTTATGACTTGTTGGCAGTGATAGTTCGGTCGCCTGGTCATTCGTTTGGATTTTGTGCAGCTTTCCGTGTTTTTGAAACCTTGAAGCTTTAATAGTTTACTTTAGTGAAAACATCATGTAAACGACCTTCGAATAAAATTCTGATGATTCTATCAGCTCCGGAAAGGCCAAATTAGGCTAGTAGCATGGTTGGCACGAGTATCGAGGCCTTTCGTGCGAGTTTGGATGATTAGGCGTTTTAGCCTTTGAAATTTGGCCTAAGGTTGACTTTTATCAAGATTCTTGGAAAACACACTCGTATGAAAATTTTGCTAGCGCGGTTAGCCCCAGAATGTGGATTTTGTTCTAGAATAACATTCCGTTCGATTACCGAGGCCTCTGGACTCATTCCGTGCCCCTCGGAGGATTTTGGTTTAAATGGGCTTTGGGAGTGGGACAAACTTTTTATCGAGATGACCTTTGATGGAAATTTTGATTGCGCCATTGAGTCTGGAATGTCTAATTTAGTAGGGTAGCATATCTAAATTTATTTTTATCGGGTTCCGAACAAATTCCGAGCATCCCGTCGGAGACTTTAAAAAATAGCAAAGGCTGAAATCTGGTGCAGCCCTTTCAGCGACCAGATTTTAGGCTTTTAACGACCAAAGTTTTTGGATTTTTAGCGACCAGTTACGCTTTTTAAAATTTATAATTCAGCTTTTAGCCCTCATTTTAAAAGTGTGATATCTTGAGCTATAGAGCTCCAATTTGTGTAATCTAGTGAGATTTTTCAAGGAGAACGCAATCGTGAGCACGGAAGCTGCTTTGGGACCTTTGTTTGAGATAAATTCTTGTTTTCACCTGCTGCCATGACTACTTTGTGAACTCAATTTGTGGGATATTTTGAGACTTGATTTCTCCCTCATTCTAAGTTTGAAATTGATGATTCCAGTGGATAATTTGAGTGGATTTTTGAGGAGAACGTCGTGGTATTGTCATAATTCACTGTAGACCTTCCATTTCTATATAAATATACTGATTTCAGTTGCTGTCCCATTTCTAGTTCTTGAGAAAATCTGGATTTTGGTTGCATGTTAATATTGTGATGCTTCCAAGCCCTGAATTGTGCCCCATTTTGGGACATGATCTCAGGGAACTTATTAGGACCTATTTTTGGGGTTAATTCCGGAATTACCAGCGCGGGTCCCACTTTCTCATTTTGACCCCAAAATCGGTCTGTCTTCGTTTCTTGCGATTTTAGTGTCTAAACGACAGTAATAGTGTTGTGACTCTATTATTGATAGCGTTCCGAGGCCGATTGGAAGAGGAAAGCTTCGGAGAAGTGATTTTAGAGTGTGCATGATTGGCCTACAAGTAGGCTACGGCTTCCCTCTCTTAGATTGAGCTCGAGCATGTGAATGCATGTTGATTAGTTGGGATTTGGGTAGTTATTGAATCATGCATAGGTGTTTAGAAATCATGTTTTCGGCCTATTTCACGAATTATCGGGTAACTATGAGCATGCTATGTGTTATTAATTGACCCTTTTTTCTATGTGGAGTACATGTATGCTTGATTACTATTTATTGAAGCATGTTGGGCCTTAGTTTAGGTTTGACTAGGGCTTGCCTTAGAAATGCGTGATTCGAAACTGATAGGCCTTAGTTTTTCCCCAACATCCCTCGACCAGCTTAGATCCCTGTAGAGTGGTGTAGCAGACTTGAGTCTGATAGTTTGGGCCTTAGCTTGGCGATACGCTTGCTCCGATGATAGATATCCTTATTTCTCCGATGCTACGGCTTCACCAGTTACGTCGGGAACACTGGGTTCCGCTTGGATATTTGAAGTTAGTTTTCAATTCAGTTCCAAGGACTTACATTGATTGGCTAAGTATGGACGGCGTTCCATGGGCATTTATGATCTTGGATCGATTGGGACTCTTTCAGTAGCAATATTGGCACCTTTGTCGGGCATCCAGATTCGAGCTCCGGCCTCGACCTCATTGATATTTTCAAAGAACATCCGGTTTAAGGTCCGGCCTCGATCACCCGGATACTTATATAGAGCATTCGGTTAGACGTTCGGCCTTAGTTACTCGATACTTGTGATTGGATACTTGGGTAGTTCTGGTGAGCATCCAGTTCGAGGTTCAGCCTCCATACTGTCAGATTCTACTAATTGGGTTTGAGGTTCTGGTTGATGTTCTCCGATCTTGGGTTCTGTTCTCTTTAGTTATAGTTATTGTGTACTCGTCGAGCTTATGGGGGTCCATTCGGTTTTTTATTTAAACTTGCGCACGAGTGTACCTTCTGAGCTTATGGAGGTCCAGTTAGGTGTAGTTAGCTTATAGATTACTTTAGTTAGTTCTTTCTACACTCGTGTCCATTCCATTGTTTACTTAGACTTCCTTTTTTCACCTCTGTTTGTGTTATTCCTTCTTTTCATATTGCCTTTAATCTTCAAGCTCAGTCGGCCAATGATGCCTACTAGGTACATGTTGTTTTGATACTCTTGCTACGCTCTGCATTTTTTTTCGTGATCTAGGTCCGAGCTCCAGTGGCTAGCGTTAACATCATTCTTGGAGCAGTCTGATCTAGAGACGGGGGTTAGCACACATCATTTTGTACTATTTCAGTCTCCATCTGTATATATAGGCTTGTCTTGTACCTTTCGAGATAGTCCACTTTTGGGACCTGTACTCGTTTTGTTAGTAGCTCTGTACTAGTTACTTCCAAGTTCTGGGAGGGATCTTTATTTGTATATATATGTTTAGATTTGCTTCCGCCTATTTATATTGTAATCTTAAATTTTGCCTACTCTTGTTTAGTTTCTGCCCTCAGACCCATTACTTGTTGTTCAGGGTTACGGGTTGGCTTACCTACTAGTGGATTATAGTAGGTGCCATCATGACTCGAGAAATCGGATCATGACAAGTTGGTATTAGAGCCCCAGGTTCACTGGTCTCACTTGTACAGAGCTAATGTCTAGTAGAGTCCTGCGGATCGGTGCTGAGACGTCTGTAACTTATCTTCGAGAGGCTACAAGATGTCTTTAGGATGGTTTCCTCTTTTGTTTCACTTTTGTGCAGTGTGTATCCTATTGGTTCCTTGAAATCTCACTTGTTTCACTCTTTCGCAGCATGGCTCGCACGCGAGGCGGCGCAATCAGGAGTGATGCACCCAAACCTGCACACAGAGCCCGAGTTTAGGGTAGACGCCAACTCCGAGGTCGAGGCAGGACCGCATCACTGGCCCGAGATAGGGAGGAGGATCCCCAGGCAGCATATGTATCTCCACAATCAGTGGGGCCAGGACCAACTGTAGCTCCGGATCTTCATGCCCTACCGACTCAAATACTAGCAGCTATTGGGGAAATGCAACATGCACATGCCCCTGCTCCAGTAGAGTCAGCCTGCCGCAACGGCACTAGAGATTCAGCCACCACCAGTTCATGTGGCTGCCCAACCAGACTTAGAGGCCGGGGAGATGCCACTGCGCGAGCAGAAGATGCTCGGGGTATTCTAGAGGTTGGCACCGCCGATATTCTCGGGGGCGATTAAGGAGGAAACCCACGAGTTCCAGCTTAGTTTCCAGGAGCAGCTACAGTAATTAGGCCTCTTTGAGTCAAGAGGAGCCGACTTCACCGCTCATCAGTTCCATGGGCCAGCCAGGGAGTGGTGGCGCACATATTTAGAGTCCATGCCAGCTGGATCGCCTTCTATATCTTGGGGTGAGTTCTCATAGGCTTTCTTGGCCGGGTTCATACCACGGAGCATCAGGGATAGGCTTCGTGATCAGTTCTCTAGATTGGAGCAGGGCCCTATGACCGTCTCAGAGTACAAGGCGAGGTTTCATGATTTGTCTCGCCATGCTACTATGATCCTGCCCATGGAGGAGGAGAGAGTTCGTTGTTTTGTACATGGGTTACGGTACCGTTTGAGAGTCGACACAAAGCATTTGGTTTCAACCGGCCGTTCATTTCTTAATGTGGTCGATCATGCCCGATCCATAGAGCATATTCATCGCGAGGCCCAAGTGGGCAACGATAAGAGGAGTCCCTCCCTCCCATACTAGAGGGAGGGACTCCTATGATAGGCCCCGCTTGAGGTTCCAGTAGGGTAAGTCCAGCCAGCCTATTCAGGTAGCATTACCTGTTTCTGTCTGATTCAGGGTATGGACTTGTTATCCCCCTACCATGTGGTCTTGGATTGCTACGCCAAGACCATTACTTTAGCCTTGCCTGGCTAATATTGCTTGCATAAGAGAACAAATTACTAAAAATAAATTTGGGTTTCCGAAAACCAACGTTAATTGCCGATTAATAAACAATGAAAAGCTAGGCTGCAATGTAATCCACTCTGAACACAACTTGGACGACTAAAATACTCTTGAAAATGCCAAATATCGAAAATAGTAAATAGGTGCGAGTTTGGGAAGATGAAAAATGAGAAAAAATGAAAGAGTTTGAAGTTTAAAGGTTTGGCCCTTTAATAAACCGTCCAGCTCTCGCTCATTCGACGACGTTAGTCATGATCGCCGACCCACTCTATGACATGCCGAGTGGTCACTTACCTCACCGAGTTTTATAGGATCCTCAATTGATGTAAGGGTCGAAACGGCAGCTAAGATCGAGATCGCCAACTTGATCGGCGAATCACCAATAATTTCCTGGGTTCGCTGAGTTTTACAAACTCTACCTTAAAGTTTTCTTGAGTTTAATGGCGGTCTAGATCGGTGTCCCTGACCTCTTTATCCTTCAGAATTAAAACATCATTATTCTAAAATAACAATTTAAAGTGATAAAACCTGGGGTTGCCTCCCAAGAAGTGCCTTAGTTAAAATCGTGGAACGACCCAAGTCCTTACTCAAGCTCCATTATTGGGGTATGCCCTAGTGCGACTAGGTAACCCTAATTGTTTGTTTGGGTGGAACTAAGGCAATACATGACCTACGAGAGTTTCAATTAGCTGCATAGATCTAGAGTGAGAACCGATCATCTGATTTAGCACTTCCATAATCTCCTTCATCTCTTCCAACACTCTATCTTACTCATTAATCTTTCAGAGAATGATTAACAGCATATCCTCGACACGTCTACTCTCATTTTTCTCAGATCTTCTCCGCTCATGAGGGGGTATGTATCTTTCTTTTTCCTTTGCACTGGATTTCAAGCTCTGATATTTTGTTGGCCAAATCGTCCAGCTGAGTTACCAGTGCGGTTAACATGAAGTCCCGCTCGACTTCTTCATTTGTCTCAGCCATGTGATCAAGTAGTTGGGCTGTTATCACCTAGGGTTGTTATGCAATACCACCCAGGATGAGTTGATCAACTAACACCTTATTCCCGGGATTATGACTTCTATAAAAACATTCCAGAAGGACTACATCGGCTATTTCATGAATTGGGAATTGAACCAGCAGTGCTTTAAACCTTAGCCACGACTTGTGAATCCCTTCACCTTCCAATTGTTTGAAGGTTGGAATGCGATCCCTGAACATCATCACTTCTAACGGGGGGAAATCCATTGGTTTGCAATTACTGCCTGACATGCTCATCTCTTCTATTTCAAAGCATAAGCACATAAAACAAAGCTAAAAATTAAGCAAGTTTCACTATAACTAACAAGAACAAAATTCAACTTAACTGAAAATTCTCAATTAACACCACTCCCCGGCAGCGGCGCCATTTTGACTTGTCGTATCCGGGCACTTCATCCAATACTAAGCGTCCACAATCGTTCAATAGTAATATAACCCAACTAGTGAGTTGGGGTCGAGTCCCTTGTAACTGAGAATTAAGAGAAAAGTAAGAATGTGTTCAAGTCAATTATAGCTATACACATTTACGAAGAAAAACATATTAAATTAAAGGGTGACATAAGTGGCAAGTATCAAAGGGAGTTTGTAATCAATTATCAATTACAATGACAACTAAAAACGAAAATGAAAATATGGAGACGTTATTCTTGGAATTTGATAGGAATATGGGCTAAAATAAACAACCAGGTAAATGCAATTGATAGTAACTCGCTGTAAATTGGTAACTAAGCTAGACTTTTGTGGGGGTAAATTTTCTCTCGAACAATTTACCCCGAATCAAATTGGTTTCTCTCGAGCACCGATAAGATGAAATGAAGCGCAACCTTCTCCTTAGTCCATTCACTCTCTCGAGCTGAATGTGTGGAAGAAGGTTTAGGATTCACTCTCTCGAGCTGAACCCACGACAACCCAATAACCATAGACTATAGATTTAGTAGTTTTGGTTTTAAAACCTCTCTCTCGAGCAAGTAAAAAACATGAAGATAAAATTGTATTTGCAACTACAACCCCATTAAATTCAAACACAACTACTGAATGAAATCACCTTTAAGCAACGAATAAACAATCAATTAGCAACACCCAACAATAAATTCAACCCATATTCACACCCCAAGAATTGGGGTTTTAGCTAGACATAGTAAAGAGATAGAAATTGATACCGAAAAGTGTTTTCATCAAATGGGTACGATAGATATTGTCTTTACACACGTCAAAGATGAAGAATCTTCAATACCCACTTCCAATTGCTTAGAAATGGAAATCTTCAAAGCTAAGGAACAAAGTCTCCAAAACTCTAAGTTCTAAAAACTGAAAATAATGTTTGATACTAAATTCATACATAATTTGATACTAAGCTAAAAATTTAAACAAGTATTTATAGTTGTCAAAAAGTGTGCTATGAAGGACCACTCGATGCAATTAGTCAGGATCGCCGATCCACTCGGCGATCTGCCCTTTTGTCTTGTTCATGCCTTTTTGCATTAGCCTTGAGCGACTTCAAGTTTTGTAACCTTGGGCGATGGAGTACTCCATCGCAGAATCGTTCGGCGACTCGCCGACTGCTCCTTTATCTCGGCGACTCGATCTTCTCCTTCAGAGGAACATTAGGCGAGACCATAGCCATTCGGCGACTCACATAATGTCTTAGGCGATCCGCATGCCATGTTTTCTTCATTCTTTTCAGCTACCTTGTTCCTTTCTACCCAATAGTGTCCATTCTTTATCTCTAATTCCAAATACCTGAAACTCAAGGGTTTTTATTGTTATTGAGACAAAATATGCATTTGAGGACACTAAATCTATCAAAATAAAGCCCTATAAGAGTCCAAATCATAGACTCATCAGACATCCAATCCTTATCTAACCAGATGATCAGACTAGATATTTCAGATTCCAAACGAGTGTTAGCCTATGTGGGAGTTTAGTCGTCTTTGCTAGATCGAATCCGTCGTTGTCAGTTCGAGGATGAGTCTTTGGTGGCACTAAGAGATAGGGTGTTTGCAGGTGATGGTAGACATGCTACCTTAGATTCGGATGGGGTTTTGAGATTTAATGGCCGGTTGTGTGTTCCAAGAGCTGGGGGTTTGATTTAGCTTATCTTGAGCGAGGCCCATGATTTCAGATATTCTATCCATCCGGGCACAACCAAGATGTATCGTGATTTAAGGTAGCATTATTGGTGGAGCGGTATAAGGAGAGATATTACCGATTATGTATGTCGTTATTTGTGTTGCTAGCAGGTAAAGACCGAGCATTTAAGGCTTGGTGGCGAGTTTCAGAGACTTCCCATTCCGGAGTGAAAGTGGGAGTGTATCAATATGGACTTCATTGTGGGGTTGCCTCAGACTACTAGAGGTGTTGACAGTATTTGGGTCATAGTGGATCGATTGACCAAGTCAATACACTTCCTTCCTATTCATACTACCTTCAGTGCTGAGAGGTTGGCTCGTATCTACATTCGAGAGGTTGTTCGTCTTCATGGCGTGCCTGTTTCTATCATTTCAGACCAGGGTTCACAGTTCACTTCCAACTTTTGGAGGGTTTGTCAGGAGGAGTTGGGCACCAGTGTCCACCTTAGCACATCATTTCACCCACAGACGGATGGCCAATCAGAGCGTACTATTCAGGTCCTTGAGGATATGTTGCGGGGATGAGTTATGGATTTTAGAGGTCAGTGGGACCACTTCCTACCTTTGGGGGAGTTTGCATACAATAATAACTATCACTCTAGTATTCATATGGCCCTGTTCGAGGCCTTATATGGTAGGCGTTGTTGCTCTTCAGTTAGTTGGTTTGAGTCTACAGAGCCTAGGTCGTGTGGTACAGATTTGCTTTAGGAGGCCTTGGATTAGGTAAGGGTTATTCAGGATAGGCTTAGAGTGGACATCAGAGTTACGTGGATCATAGGCATCGGCCATTGAGGTTTGCAGTTGGTGACCGAGTATTTCTCCGAGTATTGCTCATTAAGGGCGTGATGAGATTTGGGAGGCGGGGCAAGCTTAGCCCAATGTATATAGGCCCTTTTGTGATTTTAATAGCAGTTGGCGAGGTTGCCTATGATTTAACTTTACCTCCAGCACTATCGGCTATCCACCTAGTGTTCCATGTTTTGATGTTGCGCCGGTATTTTCCAGATGAGTCTCATGTACTCCAGTATGATTCAGTTGAGTTAGATGATCTTCTGACCTTAATTGAGAAGTCGGTTGCCATTCTAGCCAGAGATGTCAGGCAATTGCGGTCAAGAGCTATTCTTGTTATGAAGATCCATTGGAGGCATCGTCCAGTCAAGGAGGCTACTTGGGAGACTGAGCAGGAGATATGGGAGCAGTTCCCTAACTTATTTGAGCCCTCAGGTATATCCTTATCCTTACTTTTGCGAACGAAAGTTCTTTTAGTAGTGGATGTTGTAATGACCCTCCAGGTCATTTCTGTGTATCCTCCTTCTTTTCATCGTTTAGAGCATTCCTATAGTTACCCTAAGTCATTTATGACTTGCTGGCACTGATTGTTCGATAGCATGGTCGTTCGTTTGGATTTTGTGCAGCTTTCCTTATTTTTGAGATCTTAAAGCTTGAATAGTTGACTTTAGTCAAAACATCATGTAAACGACCTCAGAATGGAATTATAACGGTTTCATCAGCTTCAGAATAGCCAAATTAGGCTAGTAGCATGGTTGGCACGAGTATCGAGTCCTTCAGTGCGAGTTTGGATCATTAGGCATTTTATCCTTTGAAATTTGGCTTAAGGTTGACTTTGATCAACATTTTTGGAAAACGAGCTCGAATGAAAATTCTGTTAGCGTGGTTAGCCTCGAAATGTCGAGTTTGGTCTAGAACGACCTTTCGTTTGACTCCTGAGGCCTCCAAACTCATTCCGATCCCCTCGGTGGATTTTGGTTAAAATGGGTTTCGAGAGTGGGACCCACTTTTTATCGAGATGACCTCTGATGGAAATTCCGATTGTGCCACCGAGTCTGAAATGTCAAATTTAGTAGGGCATATATATTATATTTCATGCTTTTAACGACTAGATTTTTGGGCTTTTTAGCGATCAGTTTCGCCTTTTAAAAGTTTTAATTCAGCTTTTAATCCTCATTTTAAAACTGTGATATCTTGAGCTATAGAGCTCCAATTTTGGTGATTCAAGAGGCTAGGTTGTGAGATTTTTCGAGGAGAACACGTTGTCAAGCTTGGAAGCTACTTTGGGACCTTCTTTTGAGGTAAATTATCATTTTCACCTGCTGCCATGGCTACTTTGTGAACTCAATTTGTGCAATATTTTGGGACTTGATTTCTCCCTCAGTCTAAGTCCAAATTTGATGATTCCAGTGGCTAATTTGAGTGGTTTTTCGAGGAGAACGCCGTAGTATTGTTGGAATTCACTGTACACCTTTTGCTTCCGGTAAATTTACTGATTTCAGTTGCTGTCCCATTTCTAGTTCTTGAGAAAATCTGAATTTTGGTTGCATGTTGATATTGTGATGTTTTCAAGCCCCGAATTGTGTCCTATTTTGGGACATGAGCTCGGGGTACTTATTAGGACCTATTTTTAGGGTTCATTCTGAAATTACCAGTGCGGGTCCCACTTCCTCATTTTGACCCAAAAATCGGTATGTCTCCGTTTCTTGCAATTTTAGTGTCCAAACGACAGTAATAACGTTGTGACTCTATTATTGATAGCGTGGAAGCATTCCGAGGCCGATTGGAAGAGGAAAGCTTCGGAGAAGTGATTTTGGAGTGTGCTACGGCTTCCCTCTCTTAGATTGAGCTCGAGCATGTGAATGCATGTTGATTAGTTGGGATTTGGGTTGGGTAGTTATTGAATCATGCATAGGTGTTTAGAAATCATGTTTTCGGCCTATTTCACGAATTATCGGGTAACTGTGAGCATGCAATGTGTTATTAATTGACACTCTTTGCTATGTGGAATACATGTATACTTGATTACTATTTATTGAAGCATGTTGGGCCTTAGTTTAGGTTCGACTAGGGCTTGCCTTAGAATTGCGTGATTCGAAACTGATAGGCCTTAGCTTTTCCCCAACATCGCTCGACCAGCTTAGATTCCTGTAGAGTGGTGTAGCAGACTTGAGTCTGATAGTTTGGGCCTTAGTTAGGCGATACACTTGCTCCGACGATAGATATCCTTATTGCTCCGATGCTACGGCTTCAGAGTTATATCGGTAACACTAGATTCCGCTTCGCGATTTGATGTTGGTTTTCGATTCGGTTCCAAGGACTTACATTAATTGGCTAAGTGTGGACGGCGTTCCATGGACATTTATGATCATGGATCGATTGGGACTCGTTTAGTAGCTACATTGGCACCTTTGTCGGGCATCCATATTGTATCTCCGGCCTCGACCTCATTGATATTTTCAAAGAGCATCCGGTTTAAGGTCTAGCCTCGATCACCCAGATAGTTATATAGATCATCCGGTTAGAGGTCCAGCCTCAGTTACTTGATACTTGTGATTGGTTAGTTGGGTACATCTAGTGAGTATCCGGTTCAAGGTCCGACCTCCGTACTGTCAGATGATGTTCTCTGATCTTGGGTTCTGTACTCTTTAGTTATAGTTATTTACTGTTCTCGTCGGGGTTATGGGGATCTGTGCAGGTTTTTATTTAAACTTGCTGATTTTGGGAGGTTATGGGATGGTTGAAACGGTTTTAGGAGTAATGGAGGGAAGAGGAATGGTTTAAAACAAATGGGGGTTTTTAAATAGGGGGGTTCGGGTCGGGTCAGACAGCCTGAGGGTTTGGCTAGTACAAAACCAAAACAACTACTAGAAATCAAACAAAGAAAACTACTAGAGAAAAACTATATCCTATCGTTGGCTAGTTTGTACATCTTGGGTTGCCTCCCAAGCAGCGCTTGATTTAACGTCGCGGCACGACGCAGGCCTCTTGATTACTCAGACTTCATCAAGATGATAGGCCTCAATCACTTCTTGCACAGTTTCAGCATTTCCCAGATAGATCTTGATCCTTTTCCCGTTTACCATGAACCTTGTTCCATCCCTATTTTCAAGCTCAACCGCTCCATGAGGGAGCACTTTTGTGAGCAAAAATGGCCCGGTCCATTTGGACT
>JAJOOF010018638.1:0-29720 GCA_029582545.1 Solanum lignicaule
GAAAGAAGAAATAACCTTTATTATTTCAAAATTGCGTAAAAGATATTACAAATCATACAACAATAATTAGCAATTTAGAATGTTAAAAGACATAAAAAAATTTTTACCATAGTTAACAATAATTAAAAATTTAAAATATTTTAAATTAATATTAAAGTTTGATTAACTTTTTAATTTTGTCTTTGTCATATAAATTGAAACAAAAAATGATACATATTGGGCCCGTGCTAGCACGGGCTCCATGTCTAGTATATATATATGTCACAAATGGAAAAGTCCCAATCAGGAAGCAACATATATCATTTACAAATGACTTAAAAAACATTAAAAATTACAATAATTACCAATTTAAAATATTTAAAAGCTATATAATAAAATAGGTTGACTCTCAAAATTCTATCATGCTCACATATATTGGGACAGAAAAAATAACACATATCATTTTAAAATTACCAAAAAAGTATTATAAATAATAATAATACTTAACAACTTAAAATATCTGAAAGACATTTTAAAATGGTTAATTTTGTAATTTTATCCATACCACATAAATTAGGACAAAGTGACCAGTAATGTACGTTATTTGAAAGTTACATAAAAATATTATAAATCACAATAATTAATAACTTAAAACATTTTTTTTAAAAATGAAAATTTGAATGACTCTCCAAATTTCATTTGTGTCACATAAATTGAGACAACAAAAATAACATATATTAGGTCCATTTTAATTTATTTATCTTATTTTTTTTAGTTTTTTTATATATAAAAATTACGTAAAAATACTATAAATCATGATAATTGACAACATAAAATATGTTTTGAAAAAAATAAAAAAAAATCCACTGATTCTTGAAGTGAATCTATTGTAAAAATACTATAAATCATGATAATTGACAACATAAAATATTTCAAAAATGTTGTATGTGGGTAGTCTTATTATGCCTTAAATAGCGTCAAAGAAAGTACATGTTTGTGATGAAAAAAAACTTATTCATTTATCCACGCAAACAATCGCTTCAAAAACTCGATTATTAGCCCCAAAACATACCATTTATATTATTTGGCCCATGCATAGCACGGGCAACATTATCTAGTATACAAATAAATGTGAATATTTTAAAAATAATTAATTGCAATAATAATATAGGAAAATTTTAATTAACTCTTTTTTGATTTAGTAAAGTAAACCTGTGATGATCCATTAATATGAGACAGCGGGAGTATTAATTTATCCAAAAAAAAAGTCATCAAGGACAATATAAGGCCACGTGTAGTGCCTAGCCTAAACTAAAAGGTTTACGCGTTTTTGCCGTCGAAACGTCAACTTTGCTCGAAAGTGATTTCTATTTTATTACCATATAAATAAATGAAGCAATTAACTTGACTTTTGACACACGGATTGAACACTATCGGTTACACAAAAGTATTTGAGGTCTATTTTTGGATATTTTTGGATAACGATTTACTACTAAATAATTCTCTTTTTATGTTTTAATAATTTTCTATGATTTTTTGGATCATATATTGAATTTTGTTTTGAACCAACTGAAACGTTTATAAGAAAATGTTAAATCACGTATTTCAATAATATTTTGTAACGATCATCTTGTGATCCCGATTAATGAGCCAAGGTTTAACTTACCGTACATTTCTTCAAATTGAGCACTTTATTATTAAGGGAATCTTCACAAACACTCAGTCAATAAGGTATTTTGAGACTAAAGAGTCATTCATATACTCAGTCATGCATTTTTAATAGCAATATTATTTAATGTCAACAAAGTATTAGAAGACCTACTGATATATTTTTAAGAAATCATATTTTAAAAACTTCAGTTCTATGTTTACATTTGTAATTTAGATTGGGGAAGTGTATATCAACTTTACAATTCAAATTTTTGTTAAGATTAAGTTAATTTTACTATATTTATGAAAACTTATTTTACAAATATTTGATTTAGATTATCCATTGATATCTTTTAAAAAAATTAAATTGTATCAGATTAAGCAAGTTAAGCTACTAATCAATATTTAGTTCATCTTTAATCTGAATTATTTCCACCTAAGTAAACTTTAGATATGATTGAACAAGGCTGATGAATGATTCAATTTGGCGGAAATTCTATATTCATCGGCCCTACTTATTTAGTTTTTTTTTTTTGGTTTCCCACCCGGTGTTCGAAATCCATATTGGAGCTCTGACTAAATTGGGATCGTGCTCCGCAGGGCCCATTCAAGAGTGGTGCTCCCAACAGAATTTTCTCCATACCCAGGGCTCAAACTTAGTCCTCTGATTAAGGGTGAAACACTCTTATCAGTGCATCACAACTCTTGTTGGTGCCCTACTTATTTAGTTATGATACACGAAAGTCAACTAAATCAAAAGGTTGTAAATAAAGCTTGGGGGTAGGGGTGTGGGAGGTTCATTTGCGTTATACTATTTGTATTGAAATTTTATTAATTCAAATTCACAACAAATAAAATCGATATAGGAATAATATTTTTTATTAATCAAGAACTTTTTTATACTCGAAATTTAAATTAGAATTTTTTTAATTAAATGAGGAATACTCACATTATTGCCCCACATCTTTGATAGTTGGAAGACCCCATTAACAACAAATATGTCCGATTAGTCTATATCATCTAGGACAAATGGATGAGTCGTTAAAATGGTTAGGCTTTTGCGTTGGACCAATCTATTGACATCAATTTGGTATTGATTTTATGCTCTCGTACGTTGGACCAATCTATGGACATCAATTTGGTATTGATTTTATGCTTTCGTACATTAGAATCAAAATAATAAACTGTAATATAAAAATTAACAAAATAAACCTAAAAACTAATGAGTAAAAAGATAAACAAAAAATGTATCAAAAGAAACATAAATATTTAACATGTACGTGGTCTCTCGTACGTAAGGATCCAAACAATTGACGAAGATAAAATTTAAACAACTTCATATAATTCACTAGTGAATTTGATCCTTTTTCGAATAGAGAAGAGATAAGTGTCAAAAACACACCTCAACTATCCTCTTTTTTCGAGTTTCATACTTAAACTATTGAGAGTATAAGTTTCATATCTAAACTATCACTTATTAGATTGAGAAACATATTTTTTTTCTTTTATACCACTCTCATCATGGTATGTGTAATACAATCTCTCTTTTATTTAATAAAATTGTCACATCATACTCCACATTGACAAAACATTTCGCCTTGACAAAAATTAAATAAATTACTAGCATTAGTAAAAATTAAAGATTAAAAAATTAGTATCCAAAAAAATAATATTGTTTTATAAACTAAAATATTAAATATTTTCTTACCCCACTCCATCACTTCCTCTCACCCCCCATACTAATTTAGATTATTTTTTTTAAAAAAAAAATTCTATTCACTCCACTTAACCCTCAGCTTCCAATTTTTTTTTTTCATTTTGTGTTAGATATATACATATCAAAAATATTTTTACTTGCCGCCAAAATTTTATTTTTTAAAATAATTTTTTTATTTATGTGATATTCGGTACACAAGTAGAAAAAAAATTCCAAAAAACATATGTACATATCTAATACAAAACGAAAAAATGTAAAATAAATAATTAGGAGCACGGGGGATTGGTTGCGGGGGGGGGGGTATGGGGAGGAGGTGGTGGAGTGGGGTAAGAAAAATAATTTAAATTTTATTTTTGAGATAATAATACTTTAATCTTTAATTAATATTAATAGTTTATTATTTAATTTTTGTCAAAGTTGAATATTTTATCTATGTAGAATGTCATGTGTCAAAGTATTTTCAAATAAAAGAGAGAGTGCATTACACACACTACTTAAAGTGTGTTTTTCAAACTAATATATGATAATTTAGATATGAAACTCACACTTTCAATAATTTAGATATGAAACTCAAAAAAAAAAGTTTAGGTGTGTTTTTGACAATTACAAAAAAAATAATATATAAGTATATTATTTCCAATTTTTCAATTTTTCTTAGGGACCAAAACGAGGCCTTTGAGATCCGTTTTCGTTGGTCAGAGCAGGAAGCGATCGCATCGGAAAAGGGTAAGAAAATGCTCCTGGCGGTGCTATTCGCTAACTCCGAGGGCAACATCCTCGTCGAACGGTAATCCACAGCTCATCTCTGTCTTTTTCTCATCACCCAAAACCCTATTATTCACTTTCACAGTTGGCGACTGAGGCGCTTAAATTGGGTCTTTTGAGGAAAATGTTCGATCTTTGGCCTAATAGACTGTAGACAGATCCAGGATATTGATGCTTGTGTATAAATTGTTTCGAACTTAAACTATATAGTTTAATTTTACCTAAAATGTGTATATATCTGTGTCTGTTAAGAGTGTTCATCCCTGTCCTTAAAATTTGGGATCAGCCTGGCCTGTAGTTTACTCTTGCCTGTCCTCAGCATTGTATGAAGTAAAATTTTTAGCTACATTATGTTGAATTTTACTGCTCTAGATCGTATATCAGAAAAAGGAACGAAATGAAAAGGAAAACCTTATTTTAGGTTTCCTCCAAGCTCTAGAAATTACTCGTATAACATAATTTCTGCCACTAAGAAAAGATGCTAACGGTAAGAAAAATGCTGATTTTCCTGATCCAAGGAAAGATGCTATTTTTTTCCAGTTCAGTCCCTTTCATACCAATGCACCTATTCACGTGCAATGAATTATTGCCTGATATCATAGTTTGTATGCAGCTTTAATGGAGTACCTGCAGAGGAGCGTCTGCATTGGCGGTCTTTTTTAGTTAAGCTTGGTTCGGAGAATCTTAAGGGGGTCAAGAATGAAGAACTCTTTGTTGCTTGCCACAAGTATATATATTTGTCTCTCTTACTCTCTATTTACTTGATTCCCAATTCAGCTCCCCATTTAAACATCTGGAAACAACTGGAAGATTCTATTGTCTCGTCTCAAACTCATATCAGCTGCTTGCTTCTGCAAACGTTGTTAAGCTGAATTGTATAAGAAGTTTCTTTTGTCATAAGATACTTTGCTAATCACGACATACTTGTATTGTTTTCTAAAATGACTCCAAATTGTAGCTTTTTTCACATATTCTTTTGTGCAGGTCTGTTTACATTGTATATACAAAGCTTGGAGATGTAAGCATTTATGTTGTTGGGAAGGATGAATATGATGAGCTTTCTTGTAAGTGATACCTATTTCAGTGTTCCTGAGCATTATCAGAAGCTGAAGTAAAAAGTAATTTGTCGTGTGGATAACTGTTTGACTTCAATATGTTATTTGTGCCCCATCCGTGTAATTTAGAGTGTGTTTACACAAATTTTAGGTGGTTAAAGGTAGAAACAAAATGAAACAAGTTTAAGACCTTGGTAAGGGATGTTAATGCCTTGGAATACAATTAGCTCACTGTTCCAAAGTATGATAGCTTAGTAATTTGGTATGTTAATATTTACTGCTCAAAATCATTATCGTTTCCTTTTTGCTGTATATTAACTATTGAGAAATTCTGGAAGTATGTCCCTTTCAAATATTGGAATTGTTAGAAGATCATCTGTACCTTCAAATAAAATGGGCTACTTTAGTCGAGGTTTCTTAAGGTAATGATATTATGTGATGTATACTTAAAGGAAGCCTATTGTTACTTGCCATGTCTTATGTCAGACTGCAAATGTATCTCTCTCTGTTTCATGAATGAAAGATATCTATTTTATGAAGGAATCTAAAGAGTGTCTATATCTGAGATTCTAATCTCTACTCTACATTTCATAGAAGTGTATATTTCTTTCATGACGTAAAACTATGTGAAGCTATGACTAGTGTGTACATTAGGTTAGAATTACATAGAAAATCATATTCTAGTTCTACTTGGCTGACTAAATAAATCAACTGGTTAGCCCATTTATTAGCATAGTAGCCCTCTTTGTGTTGTCATTTCCACTGAACAGCATGGCCTCCTGCCCTGATTGGGAGTTATGCTCTAGATCTTATTAGCAACATCTCATCTTCTGGGATTTGTTTGCAGTGTCTGAAGCAATCTTTGTTATAACATCTGCTCTCAAGGATGTATGTGGGAAACCTCCAACAGAGAGACTTTTCCTGGACAAGTATGGAAAAATTTGCTTGTGCCTGGATGAGATTGTGTGGACGGTAAGGGGAATTATCTTTATGTTCAACGTAAAAAATTTCTGTTACGTGGAGCTCACATTTCTTCGAGTAATGTGGCATGAAACTAGTAGGAGGACCATATTGTGCTAAGAAAACCTTTTTTATTTATCAAATACCACCAATGTTATAGGAAATCACCTTTTTTTTTCTGAATTGATAGATGACATGCACAATTTGGATTGGTAAACATTTTTATACTGTCATTTGCCTGGTGCTAAATTTACTTGAAAAAGCATGCTCTGTAATGTTTACCTGAATAGAATTTTAGATTGATGATCCTTTTTAGTCCCAGATGACAGAGCAGAGGTTAGATATTGTTTTGAATGTAAAACTCTCTAGGCACTTCCACTCGATCCTCACTGTAAGTTTTGCTATCTTCCATTTGGTGCAAGCTCTGCTGATGATACTCTTACTTTGTTTATTATGAAGGGTTTGTTGGAGAACGTTGACAAAGATAGAATCAAGAGACTTGTTAGGTTGAAACCACCAACCGATTTCTGAAAGAGATTTGTAGTTTCTATGTTTAGGCAAAGCTTCCCCTGTCCCACTTATGGGATCACATTGGGTTATGTTTTATACGTTTAGGCAAAGTTGTTGAGGCTCTAGCCTCTAGCCTCTAGCAGCTCAATGTATGCCAAGTCCACAGAGTTGTCAGTGTCTTTCGGATTTTACTGCATTATTGTTGGTTTACTATGATCTTGTATAGTTGTAAATTGTAATATACTCATTTTAGTATTATTATTTTTCGCCGTTTGCCTAGTTGAAAAAGGCGATATGCTATCCTTTACAGAGGCTTGTTTACAATCTCTGAGTGAAGGTGAGTTACTTTCCTTCTGAATGATATTTTGGACAGGTTATAGGTTTGCTTTATTCAACAATAAATCTGTTAAAGCCACTGATCCTTGGAAGCCCAAAAGTTAATTCATCCTACATGTAGACTTATAAACATGCTGCCATAAATTGTGCTTCTTCTTCTGGTGAGTCGTTATTGGAGTCATGACTGGAGAAACTTGCGGAATTTTTTAGTGGAAAGATCCTAGAAAAGTGCAGTTAAAGACTTAATAGTTTTAGGGGACATCCAAAATAAGAGAGAATTAACATTTGGATCATCTCTGGAACTATTCCAAATTGGTTACTACTATTAAACAAGTTAGACTTCAAAGATATCAAAGTATTACATACAATTGAAATATAGACAAGTGGAGCAGCAGGGAACATAGAACTACTTTCTTTTCCAACACAGTTAACATTGAACATGTAAAACTTAACAGAAAATTTTGTATAGACAATGTAAAATTCAGTTTAGACAAAAAAGAAGAAGGGCCAATTGTGTCTTGGAGGCAAAAAAGAGGGAGGGAAGAACTTTGGACAAAGAACACCTGTAGAAAACAAAAAAGGATAATATAGGGGAAGAAAAAAGCAAAGGTAAATTTGCTTCTAAACCACAACGGACAAAATCCGAGAAAATTAACTACTGTACAATTTATTTATTCAACTCTGTTCCTGAATATTGTTCCCATCCTTTTGCCTAGCGAGCATCAACTCATCAAAGTTCACCGTCTTACCCAGTACGATTTCAATCTGAAAAATAAGCATCCACAATGTTAACATATTTCAACAAGAGGTAGAAATAAGTTGCAACACCAATAGCCAAGAACATTCTTATTGTATTCATTGAAGAATTTAAGTTAGATGGAATAGGCATTTGCTAATGTTCGAAGATGGATTATTTGTAATGACTATATGATGCTACTCTCTGTTCTACTAAGGGAAAGATAACAATCAAGGCAAAATTTTGGTCTGGGATGAGTCACTTTTTCTCCAAAAGCCAAACATAATTGAACTTAACAAATAATCTATACAGAATAGACCCCGTTGACAGACACACCACAGAGACGAAACATAATTGATTTCACAATGCACAACCAAAATAAAACATCCCCACACAAGTGCAAACACATACCTTGGCTTTCTGAACAGGTCTTCCCCTCATGTCTTCCTTTACATCAACCGTAGAAGTCATGATTTCTGCATTTATGTTTCAAAGAACGGATATCAGTCGGTGTAATCAAAAGAGCACTCAGGTTAGTTGGGGCTTTAAGCGCAAAGCACAAATAAAGTGTGGGCTATAATGAAGAAAGGAGAAAATGGATAAAGAAATACAAAAATACAATTATATGCAGGAACAAAAATACTTGAACAAAGAAAATGAATTTTCTTTCTACAATAAAATGAAATATTAATTGCTTATTACGCGTCTTCAGAATCGTGCTCATTTTCAAGAAAAAGTATGCCTTAAATCCTTTATGACAATACTGAAACACCCACTAAGAAGTGTTCAAGATTCTGCACCTTGCTTCGGGGCTAAAGCGCTCTTTAAGTGCACCTTTGATAACATTGATATCAATATGCGTGTCAATATCATAAACTTTGAACATAGAGTAGTAAATACTGAAGTAAATTTGCATCTAATGTGAAAACTCACTTTTTTCAGTGGCCAGCCCATTATTCTTTAGAATTTCAGCAATTGATACAACTGTTGAAATCGCTGAAGATTCACATCAGAACCAGAGTGTCAGCACCGTGTTAAGAACTTTGAGGCATTGGGCCATCATGAGTAGTTTTTAGAACAAGGATAAGCATAGAGCAAAATTAGGACGAATGACCACAAGAGAAATTCACTGGAATTCAGAGATTATAACAAGCACAATTCTTTAGTCATAGAGCAACCAACAAGGAAACACCTTGAAAGTTCAAAACCAATACTAGCAATGATTTAAGAAGATGTAACAGAGAGATTCACTGAATTCAGTGTTTATCTGATTTAACAAATTAATACTATCCCTTTAATTGCTGAAAGTCTAAATTGGGGAGCAATGAAGTAAACTCTGCTAAAAAGACTTTTTGCTACAAAACCTTAGAGAAGAACAGGAGTATCTCGAAATAGCGTTGTTTGGAAAAGAGTAAGCAAAGTTAAACACTCCACCTTCCCAACTTAACTCAAGCTTTCGAGTTTAATACATCCCAAAACATATTGACTTTTTCTTAAAGCCTGTAACCCTGATGTAAGACCAATCTCAAGCTGGATGAGAAGGGAAAAATAAAGACTAGTGAGAAGCTAATTTCGTCCAAGAGAAATGGAAGAAATCAACTAATGTTTTTATCAATTCTCAACGCAATTCATTGACCACTAAACCCCACCCTTCTGAGCCAAAAAAAAACATACAAAATTTTCCATACTCTATCAAGCTAACTTTTCAAAAACAACAATAATAATTATTCTACCACCACTAATATAGACAATAACCAATCAAACACATAAAACGGGAGGAGAAGTAGAATACAGAACGAACTAAGAGTGCAACCTGCTAAACAGTATAACAACAACATAATAAGTATAATCACACAAGGCCTGGGGGAGAGAAACAAGTTCAAACATGTAAAACTATGATATGAATAACAAAAGAAACATAGAGTTGAGATGAAATACCCATTCCCAAAGCTGAAAGCTCCACTTCATTATACTGCTGCATATACCTCTACAACCATATATTCAAACATCAAATCCAATAATAGAAAAAAATCTAACAAATTAACCCATACAGAATAATTTGATTATGATTTTTGTACCTTGGATAGATTAACGTAGAAGAACAGAGGTTTCTTAGTATTAGATACTTGAATCCGATTCTTCTTCTGAGAATCAATCAGGTTCAAATTGCTCACTCCTTCTGCTAACTCTTCCATATTCAACCCTTTAACTCTCTGCAACTCAAAATTATTTCGTCAACTGAGCAATGGAGGGACTGATCGCGCTGAAAATGAAACGGCGGGATAATTAACTGTAACTTTTGAGCTAGGGCTTTTTGTTTCTACCGACTTGGAGAACAAAATTTGATGAGGAAATTATCAAAATAATCCTTAACGTATAGAGGTTGAGTTACTTTGGTCCTTCGTATGAGTGAATTTGTGAGGTAATGCACATTTATTAAAAAATATTTAAAAACACAATTTAGACTAAATTATTCGTTATTATTCTTTGTGAAATCATAAATATTGTATATAGTGCAATTATTTCCTGAAATTATAAAACTTCAATAAAGAAAAAGGTAATATGGAAAAAAAATTCAAACATTTATTTTAAACTTTAAATAATTCAATTATTTTGAACAATAAGCTTATTGTTTACAAAAAATTCAAGGAAAAATTTGGAAAATTCAAAATTCAGCTACGAAATTTAAGCAGAAAATGACACGTGGTGTCTCCAAAAGCGTCCTATCTAAAAAAATTTGTTTAAACCCCAATTAACGGAATCTTTAAAAATGACATTCGTTGGGAAGAATTTTGGAAAAATTATCCAAATACACATTTTATTTTATCATGATCTCTAAAAATTTCTACCATTTAAAAAAATTCAAAAATTTCCTCTTGGATACATCACTTCCCTCTCGCATACATCCCTATCCATCTCGAATACATCCCTCCCCTATGTATTCGGATCATATCCCCTCTCTGATACATTCCTTCCCTCTCGGATACATCCCTCCCCTCCCCTATGTAACCGGATGTTCTATCCCCTCTCTGATACATCCCTTGCCTATGTATTCAGATGTCTATTGATGTATTTGGAAGTCATAAATTTTAAGGGACTTTTGTAATTTGAAAAAGAATTATGTCAATTATAAAAAAAAATTGCGTCCTTCAATCTTGGTTCTACTTTGTTACTATAAAAGATATACCTTATGATTGAATTATTCTGAATTTCTATTTTATAGACAAAATTAATTTATATTCACAAAAACTTTGCCTAGCTAAGTTTCTGAAACTGAAATTATTTTAAAATATTTGTTAAGCGGGACCAAAAATCAAAACCACTCCAAATGGCCATTTGTGAACTTAATCCGAATTTACATATTATGTAATAGATTTTTGGGCCACAATTACAAGATCCTTTCAAGGATAGATTATTCATAATCTTCTCATCTCATCAAGTACTACAAAAATTTACATATGATGGTTTAATAATTAAGCTAGGCCTCTTAATTTATGCCTTGAGCAAATTAATGAGATTATTATAAAAAATTCAAATGGACTGATCACTCCAATTGGATAAATTTTTTGTGGTCTGTTCCATAAAGTTGAAGCAAGAAGGGGGATTGTTTAGCCCTGACGTTGATCCATCTGCCTTCCAGCAAAACGATGTCGTAGGAAACCCCAAATACGAAACAAGTTGAACATCTTTTAAAAATAGCTTTTTACATGGAGAGCTATCACTGCAGGCAAATTTAATTGCATTTTTTGTTGCTGAAGTTCCTCTAATTCCCACAAAGGATACGCTGTGAATGCTAATACCCGAAGTCTGCATATCAAATATTCACATAGTTACAAATATGTTATCGTATTCGTGTCAGATCCTTCAAATGCACTACTTTTGAAGTATTCGACACGTACCTGATTTGGGCAAGGGAATGAAGAATCACAATAATATTGATCTATTATGATGGGATTTGATACATTTTCCATCCACACATTCATAAAACTAATCCTTCTCACAAACCCTCTACCTCCCTGCCAATATTTAAAGCATTAGCTAAAATTAAATGATATCAGATTCATTTGTAAGAGAATCAACAGAGTAATACTCACGCTATACGGTCCAATTTATGTGACACTTTTTACTTTTTGAGATTCAAACTGTGAATTTTGACCAATATCTTTTTTATTATATTGAAATAAGATAGTATTTTTCATATAGTATTTCAATATTCAAATTTTAATTTTGAAGTATTTATTGAGTTGATCTAAATCAAATTTAGCTTCGAAAGATAAGTCAGTTTAATTGTTGAGAAGCGAAAAGTGTCATATAAATTAGGACAGAGGGAGTACTATAGGATTATCTACCTGCCAAGTCTTAATCCTGACACCATTTTCTGTATTGGAAAAATATGCTCCATCAACACAAACATTGTGCACTTGAGACCATGAATTTGACTTTCCCAAGCTTCCAATGCTACAATAATACATCAGCCATCAAACCAATTTTATTTTTTTTACAGTACATGAATGTTATCTTAATTATAAACAAAACAAATAGTTAAATGTTGTACCTTATACCATGGCCTGGGCCACAAGCAATATTTTTTACCAGAATACTTGAAGAATTGTTGACTATAGATATACAATCATCTCCTGGCAAATTGTATATTCATTTTGTGATATTATTAATAAATAGTACTCTAATCAATTGAATTTTGAACCGTTTAAATTTAAATCATGCATACGAGTAAAATATCTCTCTTCGATAGAGGTGGTCATTTAATTTAATTTTACATACCTGTCCGAATAGTGCAATCCTTTATAGTAACACGTGTAGATGAAGTTATATGGATTCCATCAGTGTTAGGACTCTTAGCTGGTGCTTCTACTATCATACGTGATACTTCAACATTTATGCAATTCGAAATTGATATATGCATTTGTTGACTATTTAGCATCCTTATGTCCCTCACTTTTAAATTGTTGCATCTGTGAAAACTCATAGCCTGTATTTTCATTAAGTGTACGTAATATACTGTCAATTTTATAGAAGTTAAACTCTTAAAAACATATGAGAATGGAGAAAATAGCACCTACGGTTGGAGCATGTCCACAAGGCTGCAAAAATAGAAATTGTATCACATCAGACTTTCATGTTTGTGAAGGAATAACATATATAAAGCATAAAGGGGAAAATATATTTGTAAATAGCCGTTTTTTAATTCTATATTTGAAAAATAGTCATCGTCAAAAATCGTCAAGAAAAACTCCAAAATAATAGCTTGAAATTACATTGGTTGTATTGATCTTGCATGAAGTAGCCCACCATTTTTGGCCCATTCCATTTATTGTTCCTCCTCCTTGTACAGTGAGATGTCTCACTTTAACAAAATAAAGCCATTTATGTGCATCCAATTTATCCCATACTTTTGGATCTTTTGGTGCTACTATTGAACCTTCAATCTGTAATTTTAATTGCAAAAAATATTATATATCTATGTTGCAAAACTTTAGTATTGTTTAAGACTTAGTATTATAAATAAATACTTACTATTAGAGAAACCTTTGATCTGCAAGGCCCAACAAAATCAATTGGTCGAACTAAGAATGAATATCCAATTGGGACTATAATTTTTGGTCGTAAGAATGAAGAACAAGCCCTTTTCCAAACATCTTGAAAAATCTGTAAAATACATACATAAAAGGTAAGTACCAGCATTAATTAACAGTCGTAACTATAAATAGACTCATGACTATGGTAGAGCACAGCACTACCCCTACTCTAACCAAAATACTAAATTCTCTTAGATACACATATCATGTTAATTTATTCATTTTTACTCATCCCTAAGAGCGTCCATCCATTTTTACTCCTTTGGTAACTCAAACTTACAACTTTAGAGTTGAAAGTAAGGGGTGTTTACTATCGTCTATCTAAGCAACTTCCTTTTATCCATGTCGTGTTGTTTCACATGAATTGAATCAGTATCTTTTCTTAAAAAAAAGACCTAAAGTTAGAAATTTATGGATAGGTACTATTGCACCGATGCCCAACTAGAATACGACTATTGTGTGCGTATCAGTGTACGAGGATGGTAAGCATAATGAGAATATTAAATAGAGTTACTTGCAGTTATCTTTTGAATGATCTGACATACTTGCAGTTATCTTTTGAATGATCTGACATACTTGCAGTTATTTTTGAATGATCTGACAGTATAAATATTACGTAAATGCAAAGATTAATGGTTTGACCCGAAAAAGGAATTACCTTAGTGTCATCGGTGATGCCATCTCCTTTGGCTCCAAATTCATTCACGTAAAGAAGGGATATTGATTTGCCTCTTGAATCTTTCAATGTAGGAAACTGAAGGAAGGAATCAAAACTGTTCACATTTACAAAAACCAAGAAGGAAAATATAATACTATATAGTAGTGATGCAAAAATAGAAACATTATAAGATCTCATGATCAGCTCCCCCGTCTAATTCTGTTAATTAATTAAACTGACAAAAACAACAAGGGGATTTATAATGTAATATACTTGACAATATTCAAGGTCATTTCTATTTTTGCATCACTACTATATAGTAGAGTACCATAATAGTTATGAAAGGAAGGTTCCAAGAAAGTAATTAAAAAAGAATTTGGGAATTTCCTACATTGGCAATATTGTATATTAGACTTGAGCAAATAATTCAATCTCACCATTGCTCTAAGTTCAACCGATATCGTAAAAACTTAAATACATTAGGTGTTTATATCAAGTCAATATAATTAATATTCATGTTTTAATATGTATGTAAATATAGACTCTCTTTTTTTGTGTAATCAATGATTAATTAACATGTACTTTTTACTTTTTAAACTACTAGTTAACCATAATAATTTGTGTTGATTTGATATAAGTAAGTTTCTACAAATCGATATTCAATTTGTTTGTCTGATTTGACTTGATACAAGGGTTTTTCAATTTTATAGTCTTAAATTAAAGATATGTAGAACGTACCAAAATTCTCTTTAATTTAGTGGTTTCAAAATTCAAACATGTAATGTGAAAAATTAAAATTAAAGAGTTGCTAAAATATAAAAGATACATTCTTTATTAAACATAGTATAAATATTGACTCTGTATTAAATAGTCGTCCTAAGAGTGGCCATTTCTTGCAAAATGGAGTGGCCTCAACATTTAGATCCGAAGTCCAGATGATTACAGGCCCAACTTTCACTACAGCAGAGTTTCTTCTTCGGCCCAGTTTTACGGCACTCTGTCTTCTCTGCGAACTTTTCCGTCCGGTTTCTTCGGCGAACTCCTCGTAATCGAGCTGTAAGTACTCTTTGTATCTTCTTTCTCTTCTAGATTTCCGTAGATTCAAAATTTATCTTTAGCTCATTTTAATTGATATTGAGATCACTAAAGTTTTGTTTAATGTGAATTTGATTCGGTTTTGTATTTGAAGGAATTTAGGGATCCGAAAAATGGCAAGCACAGCATGTTTTATGATTGTAAGCAGGAATGATATCCCTATCTACGAAGCTGAAGTTGGCACTGCTCCAAAGGTAATTGACCTTTGCTCTACTTTTTTTTCGTTAAATGATTGAGCAGCGGGTGTATCGAAAACAGTCTCTCTGCCGGATACTCTTTGCTCTCCGGACTATTGTTGTTGTTGCCTCAGTTTAAAGGTTAACTCTGATTATGTTAGTAGAGTTTCTAGTTTTGCGTGACTTTGAATCTGGTTGATGGGAAATGTACATAAACCTCGTTTTAATTTTGGAAAACTATTTACAATCGGGTGAATATTGCTCTATATGTGCTAGTCCAGTTGAAGTAGTGCTGTGTAAAACTGATCTAAAAGCACTGGTTTTTAATTGTCATTCTTTTTTCTCTTTGGCTTTACTGGAGGATCAGAATTGGGTTTTCGGTGAGGAACAATATTTCTATATTTAGGCATCATATTGTCTTAAACAAGGTTAAGAGATCAACTACCGTGCTTATGAGTATCCAGGTTCTTTTTTCTCGTTTTGTTTCGTTTCGTTTCGGATCATGATCAGTCACTAGTTTCCATCTCACCTTAAATCACAAGTCACAACATAAGCAATGGAGTATCTTATATAAAGAAACTTAACCAGTTTTACATCATAATGTGAATTATGTAACGTTTGCACTCGAGTTTTTAATGAGGTAGTCATAATGCATTTAAATTTATAGTGTGGACTGCAGTATCTTTGCTACCATTGTCAAACTGTATGCACATCTTTTTACTTTCTGTCATTGATTACAAGCGTTGTAGTTGCTTGGTGATATTGTACATTGTACTTGCATGCTAGAAAGAAGATGCTGCTCATCAGCACCAGTTTATATTACATGCAGCATTGGATATTGTACAGGACCTTGCATGGACTACAAGTGCTATGTAAGGTTGCTTTCCCCTAGTCATCAAGGCATTAATTGCAATTTTCCATTGTAAAGTTTCTTGCTTTTATCATCCTCATAGTGATTCTTCTTTCTTCATCCAGGTTCTTGAAATCAATTGACAGATTCAATGATTTGGTGGTTTCTGTTTACGTCACTGCTGGTCATATCCTTAATATGTTATAGTAAATCAGTATTTAGTGACAGGACTGTTTTTGTTATAGAAAATAGATGATGGTGCTAGCTTGTGTTGTACCTGCATTTCTCCTTAACAATCGATACAACAGCTTGCTTCTTCTTGTACTGAAATTATTTGATTTATGGTGGTAAATGGTTACTTCTAAAGCTAGTCATTGTTTAGTAGTACTCCATGTGTCACAGATGAATCTGCCTATCAGTTTTTCTCCAGTGGACTCCTCTTGTAGAAGATTAGTTCTTAGAGCTTATGGAATGATGTGTGAAGTGATTTGCCATATCAGAACTAGGAAGAAGAGATAACCCATATTTCTTAACCTTTATGATCTTGAATAGGACCATTCCCCCAACAACTCCACCTTGTCCTAAACTTGGCCCACATAACCACATTTATGTCTTTCTTCATCCCTTTCTGTAACCAGTGATGATAGTTAACTCTTAACTTCGAGCACACTAAGGCTAAATCTCCTGATGTTTTTTATTAGCTTACCTTCTTGACTGATTCCTTGGTTTAATATTAGTTGGAATGACAAGGCAGACTTGTACTGTCTCCCTCTATAGCATAATTTTACCTATCAAAAGAAAAAAAAGGAAGAAGCATGTTTTAGATGTTCTCGTAGCTGCATAAGTTAATATGTTATTGTAAATGGGAACCATACAATCAGCATCACCAGTTTGACTTTACAAATGTGAACATTTTGTTTTTTGTTCCCTTGACCAATCAAGCATACATACGCGATTGATGCTGCTTCACGACCCTCGCAATGATGATGGGATCAAAAGCTTCTTCCAGGAGGTCCATGAACTATATATAAAGGTAAAGCTTTTTAATAGGACATAAAAAACACAGTGGTCTTACATTTAAGTTTATTTAATCTACTTTTGCTGCTCAAACCTAGTAAAGGCCTCACTTTATTGCTCTTTGGAATGGGAAAGGGGGTGGGGGGCTGCTGACATCTTTGCATACCTATGATGAGCTCTTATTAAACTTCTCTACTTTATTGTTTGTGTTCCTAGGCTATAACAAGAGATTCTTTTAAGCAGAAACTTCTGTATGTAGGCATGGCTATTAAAAGAATTGCTTGAATTTTTTTTTTTTGTATGTAAGAATAAGATCAGTTGCTGTGAAGTCATCTTGAATTCATGTCAGCAGTGTTTAGATATCTCTGATCCTATGAAGTTCATTTGGGCTTAATAGATTTCATTTTTGGGAGTTCCTCAGATATGATTAGTTTCTTTGCCTTTTTGTTCTCCTTACCTTGCTCTTTTGGGGTTGCAGCACAACAAAGTACTCTTCTGGCGTGCATTAGTACCTTTTTGGTACACATCACTAGATGTACTGATTTGTTAGGCTGGTACTGTTCCAGAGTTTCTAAGATTTCTTTTGGATTTTTTTTTCTATAAATGAAACACAGGGTCTACAGTGGTTCATGTAACTACTGAAAACTTAATATTGGATAGATACATAGGTTTTGTCAAGTTTAGCTCTAAAGGTGTATGGTACTGATTGAGAAATTGTTTAGCCATGAATTAGTTGGTAACTGTATGATAATTCAAAATTTTGTAATGCACAAATATAATTGAACTTGTATTGTGGTGAAAGCTAGATTTTTCCCCCCAAAGAAATGGTTGCAGTTCAAGAAGTACATAGTTGAATAAAATTCTATAGTTTTATGTTTAAAACTGAGAGATTGAGCTTAGATGCCACCCCTGGGGAAAAAGTTTGCGCACATTTTTCATTGTGACTTTTTTCACTTATAATGTCATAGATAATGTAATGTGTTACTTCTTCATGCCCTGTTTTGAAGTGAGCTATGTGCTCCAACTATTTTTAGATTTCATTCACTGATCTGTTGCTGCTAAACTTGCAGATACTTTTGAATCCTCTCTATTTGCCAGGATCTCGCATCACATCATCTCACTTTGATACTAAAGTTAGAGCCCTTGCCAGAAAGTACCTCTGAGCCAAACTACGGACCAAAGCTAAACAAGAATCATATGCATTCAAAGTTCATTCCTTGTAAAATTCATTCGCTATTGATGATTGGTTATTGTGTTTGGAGTGACCATATTTCTCGTGGTAAATGATAAGTTGACTAGTGGACCTTCTCATATTATATAACCGCAGCAAGTAGTGATAAACTGAGCCTAGTTTGTAGGAGTAATTGTTTTGCTATATCTTAGTCTACTACAATGGATCCATTGCATCTGTAAGTCATGCTATTGAGCGCATGTGAAGCAACTAGCTAGCTCTGGGCTTTCGAAGACTTGTCATTGGCCCCTTAGTGGTCGATGGTGGGACTTACCTTTTTTGCCATTAATAGCACTGCACAATCCACATGCAGAAACCTTAGGGGACCATGGCTCTGCCGTCAGGTTCACCCTTCCACCGCCGTTGGATCCTCTCCTCCCTGTTGATCCAATGGTTGTTGATGAAGTCTCCACCTGCAGCTTCATTTCCTCTTTGGGTTTTCCTACTCGTTTTTTGTTAGTTTCTTCTTTATGTTTGACTGGCTGATTGATCAGTTCACCTGATAAGTATTTGTCGTCCCATATAAGTCCAGACGAACCTTGTCTGCGGAATGAAACAGCCGATCTTTGCAACCCAGCCATCAACAATTAATTATTGAATACTGCACTCTTCTCAAAAGAAAAAAAAGAGTTTAGGCAAAAGCTTCTTGTTTGTTGCTCTTGTTTTATACTAATACTCTTTTCAAAGATCTTTCTTGAGATCAGCCCTCTGAATCAAGAAATGCAGGCGACAGTAAGGAAAATCAAGTATAACAATATTTTACACTGTATACAAGTTCAATAAGTATTTACGTTTTTCTTAATACTTGATCATCTAACAGAAGGGATTATATGTAGTTCGTTGGTCAAACACCTGTTTAAACTGCTAATTCAAAAGTTCAGGTCATACTGATTTTTATAATGTTTGTCTGTGTATGACTTAGGCTGCCTTTGAAATTGGTATCTAAAATGGTATGCGCCGGTCTGTTTTATTCTGTATTTTCTTTCTCTCACATAGTTAAAGAGAAGAGGCATAACTAGACAAAGTCTCTTTTATATATTAAAAACACAAAAAAAAAGGTTAATTTAATGAATTAGCCAAGAACATTTGTACGTAACGCATTATTGGCTTTTGACTTCCTAAACACGAGGTCTATCGAAAATAACCTCTCCCCTCCACTTATGAAATCATACTGCTATATTGTTTTTTAACCAAACACAAATTACCACTTCATCAATTATGACCACTGGAATGGAATGAACCAGAGCTAATAGCCCTTTGAGACACAAATTGCAAAAGAAAGCGAGTATAGATTCAAAAACTTAAAAACATTTCTGGTGCAGATTCTAGATAGATATTTAAACTAAACAAATAAACAAGCTTAATAAAAATCCCGCACTTTCACTAGAAGGCAATCAACAATTTTCAACTCGAGTATTCTCTAAAAAAAAAATGAACTCTGCTCCAGAAGACATATGCTACAAGAACCATCTATTGAAGCTTCTTTATACCAGGGAAAGAAGGAAGGATTGAGATTAGAGGATCACCATATCCAACAGGATCTGTTCAATAGACAAGTAAAGTGAGATCTTAAAGTAGTCACAGATAGGATGTACAAAATGATTTTCAGCACATATAAGAATTAAGAAGCATACCTCCATCTTTTCGGAGTATCTTGATAACCTCTCCCGATACGTCAGACTAAAAGAGGATAGAAAAGAAAAGACAAAAGGAGAATCAAAAAAGATGCATGAGAATTTACTTAAAATAAACGTCGGAGCAAAGAGGAACAGCGTGTACAGTAAAAAAGAAATCATGCAAGTATGCATCTATAGCAGGGCCCGAACCTCGACAGGGAGCTCGCCTCCAAGCTGCTCAATATAGAAAACTACTTGTCCCTCCTTCACTTGTTGCTTCTACAGAATAGAATTAAGAAAAAAAATAGGTCATACGTAATACGTTCAGTAGCCGGTAAGTGTAATACCGAAGCACAGAGGACGCTTCTAATCGTGAATTGAGAGAGACGCAACAGAGAAAAAAGAAGAGACAAAGAGGGCAGGTTGAGAGGAAGGGGGTTTCAGAAATAGAGTAACATTTGCCTTGGCCTCATATAGCTGCATGACAGTTCTAAAAGGATTTAGCATCCAGTTTAGATTGGCTTTTCTCCAGACAAAAAGATTAAATGGGGAGCCCTTAAAATTAGTATGCTACCAATAATATAATTTTCTAAGCATATTTAAATGAAGGGCCAGCTTAAAAGGTAAAACTGGAAACGAACTCTGACAGTACAAAAAGAGGTGTGGACTCACAAAATGAAGCAACAGACTTTTTTTTTTTAACAAAGCAACAGATATTTAAACATAGTTAAAGGCAGCTTTATAAAGTAGATATTCCAGAATTTTGCTTAGACCTCCGCTTTGAACAGACCTCCTTTTGAAGGGAAAGGAGCAATATCAAAATGAGATTAATAGTAAACTTTTCAGAACTTCAGTAGTAATCAGTTATACAAAGACTTTGTCGTCAATCTCTTAGTTTTAGCAAACAGAAACATCTCATCATATGATTTAAAAAGAGCAAAAATGAAAAAGAACACCTACTTCTTTACAGGCTGGAGGTGCACGCTTTCCCTTAATGGTTCGAGATCTTCTGAAGAAACCAACCTGCATGACTTATGAGAGTGTCATTTTCAGGGAGAGAAAGGCAGAGAGAGGAAGAGATTGATAGATAAACAGAGAAAGAAATATTCACTGTAATCTCACCCTAGGAGATTGAATTATCACCAAGCCTTCATCTGCAGCTTTTTCAATCATTGTCTGAATTCCATCTGAGGGAGGTGAAGATTTTGTGATAGCTAATGATGTTGATGAGGCTGAGCCATTTGAATCAGCCACTTCAACAGATGAGGGAATACTGACAGGACTGGATATTGGAGGCAATGAAGTTGTACTTTGCCCTGTCAAGTCTCTCTTCACATATAAACGAAATCCACCAAGCTAATAATAAAATGAAAAAGTGTCATAAGAGGTAGAAGAATTCTAAAATGATTGAAGATTAATCATGCATCAAGGGCAGATCATAAATAACTTCCGTGAAGGACATAGGAATAAGAAATAAAATAAACAGAAAAGAATTACTAAACCAGCTTACTTTTAAGTCAACTTCTGCAATTGAAGTTGTATCACATATTTCCGCAAGGAGAGACTCCACCTGTTAAATGAAGTAGGTATGTTTCACATGTTAATACAAAATGTCATTGCATGCAAGCAATAACATAATAATACGGAAGAACATATTTAATCCACTCCTTAACATAAACTGAGTGCCTCTTCACCAAAATAATTTTAGCAGATCAGAACAAATTTTCCACATGAATAATATGAGTAAGATTTGTTTATGAAGAAAAATAAAGTCTAATCAAGAAGTTGGAAGTAACAACTCATGTTTTATTTCCTTTTCAGAGTCAGATTTCGGTTACAACGAGGTGATGTAGCTTTGGAGGTATCATGTCATGAAGTAATGTGGTGGAAATACCATACGAGGTTGGGTAGAAACACAGACAAAACCACTGGGTTACACAATTCCCAGCTGGCTTAAAAGCTTGCAAAAGACAATGCAAGTACAGGGATTATATTCTATGCATCAAACTAAAGGAAAGTAAGTAATATAGAGTTATTTAAATAGATGCAAGCCCGTTTTCTGAACACGAAACCTCCCTTCAACCAAGGCACCCTGTAGACACTTAGAGATGCCTTCCCGAATTCAATCCACACACACCCACTCCCCACCCCCACACACATTCTGTAAGAGAAGATCCCACTAGGAGTTTCCGAGTTAACACATTGCGAAGAAGGTGATGAAGTTACGTACAACTAAAGTATTACACCAGCCAAGTTTAAACTTGATGGACCATCTCGCAAGGGCTACTGAGACACGTGGTTTGATACTCTGCATCAGTGTGATATTGCAATTTATGAAACCCCTCCATCTATTGACAATACCCACTTGTTTACCCAAACAAATGTTTTCTTACCATCACTGGTGTTACAAGTTCCCCCTACCTGCCACTAAATCTTGCCATTAAAGAACACTAACAGGGTTCAAAATTTTCTTGTCAAATGAGCCTATTAGCTGGAAGCTTGAAGTAAAATCTGCACTCAGCCTTCACTGCGCCTTATTATCTTCCTTATAAAATCCACAAAGCTACTCTACAATAATGTGTGGTTAAAACTTTTTCTTAATGAAAATAATGCAATGTTTAACACTAGCACCAATATTCAAATAGGAAGTAAGCTAGGAGGTATAGTGTAAAGAGGATGCATGTACTACACAAAAGTATGTTAGCAACATACAAAAAGAAAATGCTTTGGGGCAGAGTCATGTCAACTGCAGATGTAAATGACGCTCTAAGCAACAGAGACTTAGACTCTCTAAGCAGGAGTGAAACAGTCAGAATCCAAATACTAAAATTGGTATTAATAGTTATCAAACAATTGATAACATTAAGGAAAAATCTGATAGAAATGGGAGGAAGGAAAGGGATCTGCTGAGCATTCTCTGCATTTTATCTTTCTCAAAGAATCAGAGAGATTTTTGTCGTTATTAAAGATTTAAAGTTAGCCTTCCTCCCTTTTACCCAGAAATCCCTGAGGGCCAGTGGAGCACGGTTCAAACCCGTTTAGTTTACCTAAGACCTGGCCTCTTGTACTATACTAATTATCCATGTTCAAGGTCTCATCTAAAGTAGACCACTAGAATCTAAATATGTTTAATTTTCTAAGAAGATCCAGGAAGGAAGCTCATGATGGATAGACAATCCTTATCCATCTTGCAGGTTCATTTGAAAAGTAAGGTACTTTTATCAATGAACATCAATAATACCAAGGAGGTACCTTACCAATTATTTATCTTGTAGGTCTTGCCTAAAATTTATAGACCACTAGAATCTAAATATTCATAAATTTCAAGGAAGATCCAACAAGAAGCTCAAGTATTTAGACTACAAGCTGCTATGCAACAGCTAACCAGATTGCAGAGGAAGTCAATTTTTTTAGGAACTTCAGACAAGGGATAAGCTCGTTTCCAAAACATTCACCTTTAACCCCAACATGGCTGGAAATGGAAAAAAAAAAAAAAAAGATGAGTTTGTTGCACTTCACATTTTATCGTGGTGCTACTGTAGTTACACTGTGTTATTTAAAGGTCCCAAGCTGTTTCCCAAGTTCCTGAAATTTCTAAAATATTTTTTGAAATTTGTAGTGGCTGACAACACTCCACCAGCAAGAAAGTTTCGCTACTTTATATCACTAGATACCAGCAATATAATGATCAGATTACTGTCTTCTGACAGAGTACAGAATGCAAATAGAGAGTGCTGACCTCATATGAATTTGGAATCAATGGACTTGCAGTTTCTGAAGAAACAATCTTACTCAAACTATCATCTGATTTAGGAATAGCTGTTGCTGCAGCAGCTACATGATGAGAGAAACAGAGAAAGTTGCATGATTATTTATACATAACAGAAAACATGTCCATGCTTAAGGTGAAGCCATAGAGCAAGAAGTTATGTTAACTGAAAAAGGAATCATAGATGTCAGGAACGAAGTGCTCAATATTTATAAACCTAGTAAAAATAAATAAAGACCAGTAACCTTTTAGAAATGGTAATTTAATTACCAACTGAAAAACCTCCAGAATAAGAATGTAACAGGTACTCCTCGAAAAGGTGAGCAAGGGCCTATCTGAGATCTTTGATCTAGTCTAGTTTGAAATCACACACAAGAACCAATAAAACAGAATGGGAACTCCAAAAGCAGGATAAGTCCAATTACATGCTCTCAAATGACTCATGGAAACTCTTAAAAAGTCAATAAGATAAACAAGAATAACCAGCCATTCTTCATTATCACAGAAAAATATGGCAACTTAGCATTTCAAATGATTCAAACTAAGTATAAACACTACCATTGCTGTCATGATAGGCAAACTAAAAAATGAGTCAATTGCAAACACTGTGAGCAGAAAAATTGCACTTGTTTAGTTATGAAAACAGAAAAAATCCAGGGTCCGCGCGGAAAATCACTCACGTTTAGCTTCAACAGTTGAACACCGGCAATCAAATGTCTTCCTTGACTTTGTGGTTAATAGCAACCCATCACTTTGAACAAATTTCTTCGTTCTCAGATTGTGCACTACACTCAATTTGGGCTTAGTGGATCCCAAATTCAAACTTGTTAATTTAAGGCCAGAAGCCCCAAAACCACCTGGATTACAGAAACACTCACAAAATCAACAAACACATAAATTGTTTTAAAAATCCTAAAGGAAACAGAAAGCAATCAACACTACCAATAAACAGAAAAGAGTCAAAGAGGTCAGAAAATCTAATCTTTTTAAATTAATTTTACAGAGGTAAGCAGTAATCCAAGCTCTCTTTTAATCTGATCAATGCATATGTATTAAATAGAAAGCGATCAACAACACCAGATATGCCAAAACATACTTAGAACAGTAAGAAAAGCTCACGTTTTTACTAAATTAACAGAATAAACACATAAGAAAGACGCAAAATACCAACAAATTTGAAATTAAGGCACATTAAAACAGAAAAAATGCAATCACCAACGGTAAAGAGAGTCACTGAAGTAAGAAAAGTTAGCATTTTTATTAAAAACAAGTAATTATAGAAGCATAAGAGCAAAAAATACATCAATTTAGCCTACCCTAACTCCAACCCTTGTTTAATTGATTTTACAGGAAATTTACAGAAGTATAAGAACAAGCAATTACAAAAAAGATTTCATGCATGATGTATCAAACCACCAAGAACACTAGAGAGAATGAGCAATTGAGTACTTACATGCAGCCATAAGAAGGGTAAAAGAAACCCTATGAAAAAACACAGGGCAGAGCTTGAAGCTTTGCTTGCTGGTGAAATGGCGATGGAAACAAAGAAGGAAGAGAAGTTTGAAACGAGAACAACGCCCTTATTAATTGTTTAATTAATCTAATTTCAGTTTAACAAGGCCCATTAATGAAAGGCCCGTTTGGAGAGGGCCCGAATTGTGGATAAGGTGATCTAGTGGCCGGGTGGGTAACAACGTTGATTGTTTGTCCTTTTACCAACTTTCTTGACCCAACGAAAAAGATGGAACTAAAAAAGGTCATTAGTTAAAAAGATTTTAAAATTTTAAAAATCATACAGTAATATCCTAGCTACGTTATTATATTCTGGATGGGTTGGGTAGGTTACCTATATTTGGGCTCAATTTGAAACCCCCACTCATTATCATACTTTACAACAACAACATAATCTATAAGTGAGGTCTAAAAATAATAAAAATTACATAAATCTCATAGTGTTAAGAGTTAATTACATCATATCCCTATTTGTTTCTTAAATTACAAAAATTCCTTAAATTTATAAGATCTCGAATACACCTGCGGATACATAACTCACGGATTGTGAATGATACATTACTTAATAAGAATGATGTATTTGGTGAGGGATAAGGATGTATCCGAGAGAGGAGGAAGGTATCTGAGAGGGGTGGGACGTATCCAAGAAGAGATAAGAATGTATTCTAGATGGCGTTACCCGTGTTATGCACAAGCCCAATAATATATATGATGTATTTTGAGGCTAATAATGGAGTTTAAGCTGTAGAAGCAATAGTAGACTATACAAATACAACAATAAAATGTCATTGGTATTATATTCGATAGTCAGATTTTAATGTGCACTTGAATATGACCTAAAATTGTCTACAACAAAAAAAAAGGAAAAGAAATATCAAGTCCTAGGCACCAAAATGGCAATTCCAATAACAAATTGATTATCCAATACATCTGTGAAACCTATTGAGTTTAACTAAAGCAATAAAGAAAGCAAGAAAAGTGTCGAGCAATATGTTTCGCAATTCCCAATCTAAAAGTACAGATTAAAGATAACTTAGCTTATCATACAGCTTTATCCAGTTCTACCCTTCTCTCTATCTGGTTCTGGTTTGAGACTCTAGAAACTCATGTTAGTCCCATTTTTCCAACTGCATCATCCCTTATTTGGTTAGTACCTTAGATTCAGTAAAAGGTTTTGATTATCATGTGATGCGCACACACATGGTTGAGACGGACAGCTGGTACAAATGACGATGGTTGAAGGTGCAAATCAAGTGTTGATAGGTCCTCAACACACAAGAACACTCTCTTCGAGTCAAATCGACTTTCCCTCTCATCTCAGGTGCTCAACATATGGATATTTGAATTTTTTAGCTTTTTTCAAGAAGTGGAAGCGCTTCTCGTATGGTAATAGCAACTTGTTTTGGGAGTCGTGGCGTGTACCAAAATGATGTAGGTTACTCTAGGCAACAACTGTTGGTTTTTAAAAAAGGTTATGTTTTGCATAATCTTGTTTTTTCATACGTAGTGCTAGTAACAACTCTTCTCTTCTATTAGAAGATATTTTGCTATACATAGCACAAAGTTTAAGTTCTTCGCAACCTTCATTTTTTCTGCCTATAGATACTTGTTTGGTTCTTTCAAATTCTTCAGCTATGCTAGTTGAAGCAGGCTTTTTTTAACCTGTAGATATTTACAATGCAAGTTATGCACCACTACTTTTTAGACCGAAAAGATAGAATGCTCGCTTGAGCAGAACTAAATCAACGTTGTTGTGACAATAATAATAATCGCGAAAAGATTGAACATACTTTCCAATTTGAATAGCTCACATAGACGTTTTTTTTTAATTTACAATATTTGCTAATCAAGCAATATGTATTCACATATTAGACATTGTCATTAAGTAAAGAATTGAGAAATAAAGCCTCCAACGTGACAACAACTATTTTTAGTCATGCAGCGAAAAAATGGAACAAACATCATGAACACTTTGTTTTTCCTCTTAATAAATGACCTCAAATCGAAGACACTAAAAAGTTATTGCCGCAAACCCAAGCACACATATTTCTAGAGACCCAACAAAAGTTCAACTTTGCTTTACTGTTTGAGGTCGTTGAAATATGCTTTCTACAAAAGTTGAAAATGAAATACTAATAAATATACAAAACGTACTCAAAGTTACATTGTTGATCAAAACAAAACAAAAAGAATATCAATAAGAAAATAATTGATGATAATACCTTGTGTGTTAGTGCCCCAAGTCTTAAACAATAGTCCCAGAATTACTAAGACAAAATAAATTGACTTTCTTCTCAAATTAACTTCACTCAGTTTGCTGATAAAGATAATCCCGCTACAACCTGAAAAGGAAAATGACAACATGAAACTTCAAATAAGTTAAGCGAGGCATATTATCAAACAACTTGGATGCATAATGAACTTTAAATTTATGTCATCTTTGATAGCTTATATTTTTGTCAAGACATCTAACATTACACTAATTAATTAATTACAAAAGACAACATTCATTTAAGATAATACATGTGCAAATCGGAATTACAAACATGCATGTAGAAATATTAGCTAGAAACTATATAAACAATTAAAATACCCATATTAAATTGTGATTAATTCTTCATAATAAAGCAAGACTAAGAAAAACCCAATCTATATTCCTCAAAGTAAGGTTGAATATGAAATAATTGAAGTGAGCAATATGATAGAAACTAGGAGAACAAAAGCAAGGCAAACATAATAGTGAAGCATAGTTAGAATTCATCCTAATTCTCTTAAAATCGTCGGCGAGTGAGAGATTCAGAGAGTTTAGAGTTCAATATTTCTCCCAGGGAAAAACAAACGTAGAAGAAAAGGAATAATGATGACGAAGGACGAATAATACCGTCTATGAGGAGAATGGAGATCAGATAACGTTGGAGAAATTGTAGATGAAAGAAGGAAGAGAAATAAATTTATCTGACGAAGAGAAAATCACCCGTACACATGGAAAAAGAAAGAGAAATACACATGTTCATTCAATTTCTATTGAGTTGATTCCATCTCCTTGACTTTGTTCACATTCAGTAGTAGCTTGCTGATGTCCTTTCAGGTCAGGAACTCCTGCAATAGGCAGCCAGCCTATTGGAAAAAGACCACTCTCATCTCTCTACTTTCAGTCGAGTGAGCTAATTTTTTTTGTGCTTCTTAAGTTGACGTTGACCTGTATATAAGTCAAATGTTAGAAAGATTCAATACAATAGGGGAAAAGATCGTACAATTTCCTACCGAGACAAACTCTCAACGGATCCTCCGCGCGCTGGGAATACCTCTTCCGTACGTCTTTCTCGTGGCGGGAACAGAACAACAGGGAAAGACCAAACAGCAATAGAAAGGTCCAGGTCAGAATTTGCAGGTAGTTAGCCGCTTTCTCTGTAGGAAAATACCTTAGGCTGTACAACAACTCCGCTATTCTCCATTTCAAGTAGGGGTTCAACGGAGCTTTATTTTAAAAACATTAACCACCACTTCGACTGATGTGGAGCGAAGGCTCAAAAAAAGATTGAATGAGGTCATTAACATTGAATCATCATAAGGAAGTCAAGTAGTCCGTGACTGACTAGCCGACGCTTTTGCCTTTCCACTTTCCACGAGTAAAAAAATGTAACGATAGCTAATAGAACTAGAGAGCTAGGGAGAAATACTTGTAGCGAGTAAAGAACGATTTCACTTGGGTGTTTGTAGTAGAGGACAACCAATCATCTAACTACAAGCTACCCTCCTGGCCACCCACCCTCCTATTTTTGGAATTTTACCAAGAGGGACTATGTGCTCAGATGCACCTAAATTCTGATGACTTGCGTCCTTTCACCGCCTTTTGGCTTTGCTTTCATATAATCTATTCGACTGGAAGGAAGGTTATACGAATGACTTTGCAAGAGTAGTTTCATCGGTGGAAGGGGGGGAGAAGGTTCTTCGACTGAAGCACGACCTCTATGATCTGAAATGAGTGCGGAAATGTCCCTTTAAGAAAATGATCTTTACAGAAAAAGAGCTCAGAGGTTTAGTCAACTATTGTCCTATTTTCTTTTTTCGTCTCGATGAGAGGCTTCCCCAACAGCACTGGCAACCTCCATGGTCTTTCCCAATCCAATCTTTTTCTATTACTGACACCCGGAGCCAGCAACAATTTCTAAAGCAACTCCCGAACCTAATTCCTAAGGTCACATACCTGTCGCATAAAAAGAAAATGCATATATAGTTGGAATCTCCAATAGGGCAGGCATTAATATGAAAAGGTTGACTTTCCTGCTAGGACATCATCCACAGCTTCATCTTCCTTTAGTTTAGGAAGTAGATCGAAGGGGCCCACCCGGTCATCATGGAGAAAAGATTAAAAAGAGCAAGTTGATAGTACAATTTACAATACTCTTGTTGTAGTGTTCGTACACACAAAGTGCCAGTTCTATATATATATATATATATATATATATATATATATATATATATATATAT
>JAJOOF010018639.1:0-21673 GCA_029582545.1 Solanum lignicaule
CCATAAACCCACAACCCGCCCCCATAAACCCAATAACCCACCTCTTCTTTCTCTTAAACTGTCGAATGCACCACCACCGGAGGCAAATCTCCGTCCACCTTCCTCTTCCTTCCTTTTGGTCCACCGATCCGAATCGGAATCACTACCGTTTGACTCAAAACTCCATCTCCTATCAAATCTTCGACCAGAAGAGGGTACAAAAGCTTTATTCGCTGCCCAATTATCAGATTCATCAACTTTAGACTGGGAATCGGAGAAAAAACCTCCCCTTTCACCTCTCTCCCCCTTCTTTCAAAACCATTACCAGCCGATGTTTTCTTAGTTGCACCCCAATCATCAGTCTCGTCGGCACGAGAGAAGGAGCAATTTCCCTATCGGTATCCCTTCGGAACCCTCCTTGCCTATGAGAATCGTCCGACGAACCCCTCCTTCATTGCCTGTCGTAACCGTACGATTTGAAACCACCTCCGAGTCGAGACTGGCTAAGTTCCTCCGCAGTGCGCTCGCGAGGACTGGTGGGGAGCATCAAAACTTTCTCTGGTGTCAAGCCTTTGGCTGCCACAGTGGCGACAGTTTGAGACTGCTTAGTAGCACTATAAGTGTTGAACTCCTGAAGGGATAGGGTTTGTGGCTTCTTCTTCTTCGTTTTGGTAGTGACAGCAGCGGCCAAAGATGGAAAATCGGCAAGGCCACCGGCATCGCCGCCATTGGAGTGATTTTCAACCTTCATTGACCCTTCACTGACTCTTCATTTGGAATGTTTAATTAACTTAGATATTTTAGAGGGAATCGGGTGGGTTATTGGGTTTATGGGGCGGGTTGTGGGTTTATGGGTTAAAAGAATGGTCAAACGGGTAGTTGATTAGGATTAAAATACGTGTACAAAACGAGGGGTCCGTTAGTGAGAGGGGCATGTGTGTACCGATAATTGGACGACAGGGGCTTATGTGGACGCAAAGTATAACGGAGGGCATAGACGTACCATTTATCAAAATTCGGGGGTAAATTCGTACTTTTTCCCTTCTTCTTTTTCTATTTCTTCAACAATCCATCTTATTTGATTTAAGTTGTCTGAAGAAAGTGTGGAATCACCTCACTATTAATAATAGTTACTACTAACACTATCTCCTTTCTTCTTCACTAGAAAAAATTAGAAGAATACGAGATTAAATTAAAAATCAATACTTTTCCATAGCTAAGTGTTCATAAGTTCAAGCACAAGAACATAAAATTGAACAATATAGAGGAAACCCAGTTGAGTCAATAAAACAACAAAGCATCAAGGTCAAAATTTGTATCTTTTACAGCTAAATTTTTACTACTTCAAGTACAATAATGCACAAAATTGATGATACCCAAATTCGAATCAAATCCGAAAGTTGATTAGTGATTACTATACAAGTATATCAACATCAAATTATTTAAAAGATCTTCACCTTTTAAATTATTGTAAGCCAAATCAATATGCTTACGACTTCGAAAATTCGTAAACTTTCAAGGATTACACCAATCAAATTCATATCTCATTCAAATATACTTCATTTTTTAGCTTCCCAAACTCTGACAATATTCTCATCAGAGACCCATTAAATATCAAACCTAGATATTCAAGATTGACTAAGTTATCGATTTTTACCAGAAATATAAGTTCATATGCATGTATAAGATTTACAGTTCCGTCAAATTTTCGATTGGCGGTGGATATCTCTGCTAAAATTGTTCCCCAGATCAAGATATTGAAGTTTTTGAAGTCGATGAATATCCAATGGTATGAGATCCACAAATTAATTCTGAAAAAAGTCCAAATATTGCATATTGAAATAGTTGTATAAGAAAATTGAGAACTTCTCTAGAAATAATTCAAACAAAGATTAATAAACTAAAAATTTTAATGGAACTTGAAATTTGTAATGGTAGAAATTTTGTAGTCAAAGAAAATGAAAAAGAAAAGAAGAAATGGACTGAAATAGAAAAGAAAACAAATATAAAAGGGAAATAGAATAAAAAAGAAGAAGAACAATATTTTTATTAAAAAAATTACAATATATTTAAGTGGCAACGCGCGTGCAGCCCACTACTTACCACAAATCACTAGTGTGACCTTTTAAGGGGCAAAATATTCCACTTTTAAAATGTCTAGGGGGTAATAGCACTTCTGTGAAATACAAGTGTGTAGTCGAGAATTGACTAATAGATTGGGGGATCATTTGACCATTTTCTCACCAATATACCCATAAACACCTAGGTCACGCCTATATAAAAGAATCTTCATAAGACTAGAAAGACACATAAATATATAGAGAAGCATTGTTCTTCGGTGGTGATCTGCTAGTCTTCTGCATACAAAGAAGTCTTTATCGCCAAGTGTTGAGCCGTAAGTATCTCATCAATCAAGATCAAAGTAAATTAAAACTCTTGAGTTGATAACCGTGAAGAGAAGAATCAAGGGATTACATCTATTTTCTTAGATTTCATAAAGATTGTAATCTATGCACAAATCATTCAAATATAAATGCTTGATATTTTCATTCTTGATTGTTGTTTTTCATAAACTAAATTTAGTCGCATACAAGTAAATTTTATGGACTAATATTCATGAAATTGTTTCGTAAGAAGTTAAGAAAATGATAATCAACTCAATTATTACAAATTAAACTACATTCACAATGTAATATTCACATCATTCGAACCAAATAACAATCCTCAAGAATCATTAGAAAAAGAGGTTCACTTGAAAAAAAGCTGGAACTATCTAAACGAATCGATTCTCCCACCTCATCACCCAACACAATAAAACATAGAGATATATTACTATTGTTCATGAAAACTATCTATCTACCCTCCCTTTTCAACAGTAGTAGTAAAAACTCATTCCAAGTGTCAATAGGTCCTGGCAAACACCAATGAACACAATCATTATAAAGTGTTCCAACCTTATTCAAGTGATGACCATATTTATTAGGATGACCATCTGGTATCAACAACATAGATTGTGTTACATCTAACAACCTAAATTTCAAACCTTTTTGTCTCCCTTCTTTTTGAGCAATCTCAAGTTCTTGCAATTGAATCTTGTAAAACTCCAAGTTAGAATCCTCTAACACCTTCTCATTCCTCTTAAAAGGCATTGTCCTTGTACAATATCCTAAGTTCCATTCTCAAAATGGGGTGGTGAATACATCCTTAAAACTGTCACACCGTTGTAGTTTTTGAGGTTGTTAATAGCACGAAAAGCCATTCCAAATGCCATTCGATAACTGAAATATGAATTTGTCAAATGACTAACGTTTGATTGGAGACAGTCTTGACAACTTACAAGGCTATGGTTTAAGTAAAACATGGATGGATGAAAGAACCAATGACCAGCAGAAATGATCACACAATCAAAATTTTGAATTTTAGTCATCCAAGATTCGTCTATTTCATCGAGATATATATAAACAATTTTTTCGACTCTTACTAAATTGGGTGACCAAAATATGGACATGTTGAAGTTGTATTCTTTGTATTCGTAACGTTTGATATCATCTATTGTAATAGGATTTGCAACCTGAAAGAAAAATTATATCAAATATATGTGTAAATATTCCAAGGTTATAGAATATGTACTACAAAGTCATGATCAATCAATGGTAAGGTCTATCTTAGGGAGAGCTCGTCTAATTTTATTAGACATTTTGATATTTAACAAAATCTATAAGAAATTATAACTGCAAATCCAAAAAAAATAATCAATAATATCAACTTGTGATTAAAATAAAGAAGATTTGAAGCAACCATATTAATCTTGATTAACTAAAGGTCCATATTAATGTTTCTTGATCTAAGATAGGAAGAAGCATAAACTATTGCCTTTTTTTCAACTCTCAAGAAGAAATATTCAAAATTCGAATCAACGTAGCTTTTTAGGATTTAATTAAATTATGTACACTCGGAGTGTAAATTATGATCATCTTTATACCATAAGTTCATTTTATTAACAAGCTATACCAAATTATATTCTATTTTTCAGGTTATCATATCAATTTTACTATGAAAATTTACTTGTTCTTGTAAGTCAATTTAAGATGAACTATTTGCTATAACATATTCAAATACACCTATAAATATGTATATATTCAATTAAAGAAAAACAGACAATTGAGCGTTTGATACAAAGGTTAATAAAATACTAAAATCATCACGAACATATCAAAATGTAAAGTTGAAACAAGAAAGAAAGTGTATTGAGTTGGATCTAGTCTAGTACCCCCTCTAGTTTGTCTCAAAATTATTTACCGTGATTATTAAAAATAGTCATCTCAATTTTTTTTTGTTATTTTAGAAGTTTAAAACAAAACTAATCATTTATCCTTAAATAACAATTTATCTGAAAGACTACAGTCTACAAACATCTTAATAATGAAAAAAATAACACATAAACAAGGTAAATATTCAATGAAAAGAGCCTTAAGACTAGTGTAGTAATTTTGTTCTGAACGCGTAAAAAAAAACATGACAAATATAATTTGAATGAGAAATGAGAAGTTACCTTAGACAATAGGCATATCAAAATGTAAAGTTGAAACAAGAAAGAAAAAGTATTGAGTTAGATCTAGTCTAGTACCCCCTTAAGTTTGTCTCAAAATTATTTATCGCGATAATTAAAAATAGGGAAAAGGATCAAATATGCTCCTAAACTATTCGAAAAGGACTAGATATACCCCCATTTAAAGTTTGGCTCACTCGTGCCCTCGCCATCCAACTTTTCGTCTAGATATGCCCTTATGGGCGTTAAATGCCAAATGGAATTGCCACGTCATTTTTACATTACCACGTGGCATTTATATTAAAGGGAAAAGGGTCAAATATACCCCTAAACTATTCGAAAAGGTCTAGATATACCCCCTTTTAAATAAACTACCCAACCCGTTTTCAACAAAAAAATTTCGATAAATCCCGGAAATGAGTAATTGACTAATAAAAAATAGGAAAAATATGGAAAAAAATATATAATTAACGCCAAAAATTCGCAAATAAATATAGTAACCTTAAATTCAACAATTTCAACAATTTTTTTAAATTTTTATTTTTTTACGATAAATCCCAAAAATGAGTAATTGATTAATAAAAAATATGAAAAATATAACCTAAAAATTCAGCATAAAGTCATTTTCATATTTTTTATTAATCAATTACTCATTTTCGTGATTTATCGAAAAAAAATAAAAATTTAAAAAAATTGTTGAAATTGTTGAATTTAAGGTTACTATATTTATTTGCGAATTTTTGGCGTTAATTTTATACTTTTTTTCATATTTTTCCTATTTTTTATTAGTCAATTACTCATTTTCGGGATTTACCAAAATTTTTTTTGTTGAAAACGGGTTGGGTAGTTTATTTAAAAGGGGGGTATATCTAGACCTTTTCGAATAGTTTAGGGGTATATTTGACCCTTTTCCCTTTAATATAAATGTCACGTGGTAATGTAAAAATGACGTGGCAATTTCATTTGGCATTTAAGCCCATAAGGGCATATCTAGATGAAAAGTTGGACGGCAAGGGCACAAGTGAGCCAAACTTTAAACGGGGATATATATAGTCTTTTTCGAATAGTTTAGGGGCATATTTGACCCTTTTCCCTTAAAAATAAGTATCTCAATTTTTTTGTTATTTTTGAAGTTTAAAATAAAACTAATCATTTATCCTTAGTAGCAATTTTTCTGAAAGACTACAAACACCTTAATAATGGGAAAATGACACATAAACAAGGTAAATATTCAATGAAAAAGACCTTAAGACTAGTAGTAATTTTGTTCTGAACGTGTAAAAGAAAAACATGCCAAATATAATTTGAACAAGAAATGAGAAGTTACCATAGACAATAGGCATATCAATGATTGCATATGATTTCTTGCAACTGAATCTCCAACAAAAGCCTTTGATTTTCCCCTAACAAATTCAAAAAATTGATGTGCATCAAATATTGGTAGCTCACGTCCATCAGGTTTCCATTTCCACTTCAAGAAATCAGTATCAGGCCTACCATATTTCATACAATTTTGATGTTCTTGAATTGCAAAACATGTCATATTTGTATAATATGGACCTTCTTGATTTTCTTACCATTCCCCTGAAAATAAATCGCAATAATGTTTTTCAGTACTAGTACTACTATATGATACTTGTGAGTTGTGACACCAATCTTTCTAAGAGTTTTTTCTCAGAATTATAATAAGGATAGTAAATTGGGAGGATTATTATTGTAAATAGGAAGGCAAGGCCAACAAGATTAGCAATATTTTTTTGCATTTGTGGTCTCATCATGAAAACTATAATGTTTAAATTAACTTCACGGAAAGCCTTTCATATATATAATACAATTAACTTGTAACTTTCTAGCTCAACAAATTTTTACTTGTTTACTTTGAACTTTGCACGTCCTTTAAAAATAATAATTAATATGATTATTTTAGGAACCAAAGTATATATCTATATTAATTGACGAATAGTTTCAGCTCTTGAAAAATAATTTGAGGAATAAGTAATTAATATTGAGGGTAAAACATGAAAAATTAAATAATAACTGTACGTTAATATGTTAAAAGTGAAAGTAAAAGTGAATGGAGTAAGTAATTTGTTTGGCATATTTAGACATTTACACAAAATTTAAGAGAACATAAGAATTAATTAAAAGTTGTAGTCTTTTACCTCCCATAATATTTGTATAGTTATAAAAGTTTCTTACTAATATAAAATATTGTAAGTTCTGTTGAGTGTTGACCATGGTGCTGGATGGTGTATTCTTAAAATATAAAGTATATGCATAATTAATCAATGTATAATTGACGTATTTCATTTCATACAATGATTATATGTCAATTATACATAGTATTCATTGAGATTTACCTTGAATATACACAATAAACTTTAGCTTAGTGTATAATTAGTAGTATGTTCCAATGGATAATATTTAGTTGGTTCTAAAGATATTGTATGTCTTGAATTTTGTTGGACTAGAGTCCAATTGTTTGCATTTTCGAGTCAACCTCATCATTTATCCGTGAAGAAGGGGAAACTAAAACGTGGTGAAAAGGATCTTATATACAGCTGTTATACACTGATATACAGGTCAAGAATGGGCCAAAGATCATGAATTTTAGTAGACCTGCAAGTGGGCCGAAATTGAGACTCAAACCCAAACTCTCGGACAGTAGCAGTTTTGGGCAAGAAGCCCAAGTTCATTTCTATTTAATTGTTTGTTCTATTATAATTTGTTTGTTTATTCTAACTTACACTAACACTTGATCTTATAAACTTAGTCGAATTCTCTAAAAATGAACCAATTTCTTTTATGTTAATTTACTTTTAGGGAAAAAAGTTTGAAATATATTTGAACTTTGACCGAAATTACTGTAATAATACCAAACTTTGGAAATGACCTTTTACTCCTACACTATTTAATAGTGTATTTTAAAGGTATATATGTGTCCACGTGGACATCATAAATATTGCATCATTATAAATAATAATGTGTCCATGTGGGCACATATATACATTTAAAATACACTATTAAATAGTGTTGGGGTAAAAGGTCATTCATAAAGTTTGATATCATAACAGTAATTTCAGCCAAAATTGAAGTATTTTTCAAACCCTTTTCCCTTTACCTTACAATGATTTTATTTATCAACTCTTGTTCTCTTTTCATTTCTTAATCAACATTTTGATGAAGTCTTATTTATTCGTGATTTATCAAGTTGTTTTAAGTTAGCTAATAAACTGCATGTTAAAGGGTGTTTTAAGTGTTAACACCTTTTTAAAATGGAAACGAGTATCACTTACCCTAATCTTTGTATTTTTTAAAGATTTATCTATTAGAATCTTAAATATGAAAATAGTTAAACATTTCAAAAGTGGGTTTTTCCCAAATAAAAAGAAAGTAAAGCCACAACATAACAATAACATTAATCCTAAACAACCATTATAAAAATAAAAGAGAAGATTATATTAACGGAAGACTAAATAGGGACACGTGACACAATCTTATCCATCGATCTGATATTTAATAAATGTTGGGTCGGTGGATAAGATTATGACACTCCGTTAATATAAAAGGTATATATGCTCTAATTTTTGGATGACAGGGGCACCAATGTCCCAAAAGTATGACGAAGGGTATCTGCATACCATTTACGATAGTTTGAGATATATTTATCCTTATTCCCATCATTTAATAGAGAATTATTACTTCTAAACTTTTTATTCTATCATTATTTATTACTAATATTAAAAATAATACAATATTTATAGGGTTAACAACAGCAAAGGAACTAATGGGATATATCACGTTAATTAAGGTCATTCTTGCAAGAGCTCTTCTTCTTTAAATTGACATTTTAAATGATTATATATAACCAAATCTATAAGAAATTCTAACCAATTAACTGCATATCCATTTTATTTTTTCAATAAAATTTAGGCACATGTATAATAATTAAGATACTGAATCAGTTTGTGATTAAAAATTTAAAATAAACTTGAAATTAATTAGACTTGAAGCTCTTGATTAACTAAAAAACGTACGTACCTTCCCTAAACTTCTTCATTATTAATGTTTCTTGATCTAAGATGGGAAGAAACATAAACTATTGCTTTTTTTTTCAACTCACAAGAAGAAATATTCAAAATTCGAATCAGCATCACATTTTAGGATTTAAATTATTTATAAACTGACTACGACCAAAGTTGTGACTACTTCAACCAAAAAAAAAAAGGACGACCCCCTATTCAAATCAAAAGAAGTACCTCACTTGACTTACGAAGAAGTTCAAGAGTGTAAAATAGGTTCATCATTACGCCATCATTCAATTTAATAACCAGCTATAATTAATTTGTGGTTGCTATTTCGCGAAATTTTGCTATTCGGTTTCCTAATTATATAAATCTAGAATTTGTATAATTCGGTTGCTGATTGTATGTCACGACCCAGACCTTCGTGATTGGCACCCACACTAACCCTCCGGTGGGAGAACCATTACTACAACCCAAGCTAAACAACGTAACCAAAATTAAGGCATTTAAAGATACGGAAGCAGGTTTAAATACTAAGGAAAAGAAATAGGGAGTTCCCATAAACTCCAAACAAAAGTCTAACAACCAAAACAATGTGGAATAACACCTAGAACCTGAAAGTCAATGTACCAAAACATCTAAAGTTCAACAAGTCTAAGAATATGGGTACAACCCAATTAAACATAAGAAATCTTAATGCACTAGTCTAAGTCCAAAATGGGGACATAAACGAAAGATAACTCATGGCAGCCCGAAAGAACTGGCTCACCTTTGAATTCGATGACGATCACTGATCTTCTAAGCGAGGTCTGTCAATTGCCGCTTGAAGATGCCATATACTCAACAAAAAAAAAGCAAGTGCAGCATCAGCACACAACCATATTGTACTGATAGGATCACGCGGCTATCCCAATAAGTGCAACGTACATAAGCCATTACAACATAATAATAACATGCATACACCGAACATATACAATATCAATATCATGTACGAATAAAGATCAAGTTCAAAATTCTCAAATTACACAATTATGTCAAGTCAATGGTCCTCTCATGGAACTCACACTCAAACTGTTAGTGTGGTACCCGTTCCAAGTTAGTGTGTCAGATTGTGACACCCGTTCTAATATTTATGTCAGTACGTGGCAATAGATCCCAATTAGCGTGTCGGAACGCAACACCCGATCCATTCAACAAGCCACAATCACAATCACAAGCATATCCTCATAATCATACAAGCAAGTCATAATTCATGGCATTCAATCATTCAACTATCCTCATTTACGATTTGTGTGATCAATAATGCAACATTCGCATACATACATGCATCATAATGAAGTAAGAACAAACATATATCACACAACATGAAATCACAACCATTACCAACCTCGAACCAAGCTTGAATTCCCTAAGAAACTTGATTCTTCCTTTTCCGGATTCTTTCCGCTTGTTCTTGGTCTACAAACAATCATAATAACACAAAAATCAATAAACGATGTCTAGTTACTCGGATTAAAGTCAACACTATTAACCCTAGATCAACCCCATGATTCCCATTACCCAAATTAGGGCTTTTCCCACCATTCAAACAGTTCCAAAACCCTTCCCCAATCGATAATTACCCATTAGTTTACGTTTTATGGATCGAAAAATGAATTCGGGGAGTTAAAACCTTACCTTTAGCCTTAAGAATGGTGAAAAATGGTCAAGAACTCTCCAGGGGTCGTCTCCTAGCTCTCAAAGTCGAAAAGTGCAGAATAAAATGATTTTGGGGTTTATTTCTGAGTTAAATCGCGTATGTCTTGCCACAACGGTACTCACCTAGCTACAACTGCTCCGCCCTGACGGCACAAAATCCTGCCATAGAGGCTTGCACGGAACAGAGAGCTAAATAAAGAATTTCCAAACCCCCATTTCACAACACACCTTCATCCCATGACATTCAGAAACTACTCTCTCACGCTAAGATCAATTTCGGGAGTTCTACTCGCTTGAATTCAATTCCGTAAAGTCGTGCGGGTTCCTTAACGTAGTAGCTATTTATTCATATAATTAAATTCATAATTGGATCTCCCATTTGCTATCATATTTCCCTAGACCCCACTGACTCCAATTTCGTCCAAATCTGGACTAGGTTGGAAAATTTCAAGTTACTACAAAAAAGTTTTCTGACCCAAAATTTTTTCCCATTGACTTTTCTATAACGACGGAAACAAGTCGTTACAATAGATACCAATTTACCCATCACTCGTTCCCGAGTGACAAACTAGGAGAAAATGGGCTTAAAGTTAGAGTAGAGTAGTACCTGAATCGACGAACAACTGGGGATACTTGTCTCACATGTCCTTCTCGATTTCCCAAGTAGCTTTCTCAACTGGACGATGCTTCCATTGAACTTTCACGGACTTAATCTCTTTGGTCCTCAGCTTCCAAATATCACGATCAAGAATTGCAATCGGTTCCTCCTCATACTGAAGGTCTTTGTCTAACACAACTGAGTCCCATTTTATGATGTAATCCCCAGCACCATGATATCTCTTCAACATAGACACATGAAATACCGTATGAACTCCCGATAGGTTAGAGGGTAAAGCCAATATATAAGGCCGCTTACACATTCGAGAACCTCAAAGGGATCAATGTATCGTAGACTAAGCTTGCCCTTCTTGCCAAATCTCATCACCCCTTTCATGAGTGATACTTTAAGAAGAACTTTTTCACCAGTCTGAAATGCCATATCTCTTACCTTATGGTCTGTATACTTTTTATGTCTACTCTGGGCACCTAAAAGCTTACCTTGAATACTCCTCACTTTATCTTGAGTATCCTTCACTAAATCAACCCCCAAAGGTTTCACATCTCCAGCCTCGAACCATCCTATGGGTGATCTACATCCCCTCCCGTAAAGTGCCTCAAATGGTGTCATATTTATGATGGAGTGATAACTATTATTATAGGAGAACTCACACAAAGGTAGGAACTTATCCCAATGTCCTCCAAAATCAATCACACATGCCCTCAACATATCTTCTAACACTTGAATAGTCCTCTCTGACTGCCCGTCTATCTGTGGATGAAAGTTGTACGAAAAGTGGGTTGTGTGCCCAATTCATCATGTAACTTCCTCCAAAATTTGGATGTGAATTGCGTACCACTGACTGAGATGATAGAAAGGGGCACCCCATGCAACCTCACTATCTCTTTCACATATACCTTAGTCAATTGTTTAGCATTATAATCTATTCTTACCGGAATAAAATGGGCTAATTTAGTCAATCCGTCAACCACTACCCAAATAGAATTAAACTTCCCTAAAGTCTTGGGAAGACCAACCATGAAATCCATAGCTATCATTTCCCACTTCCATTCCGAAATTGACATTCTCTGAAGCAAACCTGTAGGCCTTTGATGTTCATACTTTACTTGTTGGCAATTTTGACACTTAGCCACAAACTCCGCTATGCCTTTCTTCATGCCATGCCACCAATAAATTCACTTCAAATCTCGGTACATCTTGGTCACACCCGGATGAATAGAATATCGCGAACCATGAGATTCTGTCAACAATTTCTGAATCAAGTCATCAATGTGAGAAACACAAATCCTTCCTTTAAAATTGAGCACACCTTCCGCATCAAGAGTGGTATCTTGTGCCTTACCAATCATAGTCTTCTTTCTAAGCTTATTCAAATTTTCATCCTCAAACTGTTTGGCCTTGATCTCCTCAATGAACGTGGCCCTAACCTCAATGCTTGCTAACACCCCACCTCTTTATGAGATGCCCAAATGCATGAATTTAGTCTCTAAGGCCTGGATTTCCTTAGCCAAAGGTCTCTTAGTTACACTCAAGTAAGCTAAATACCCATACTCACCGTTTTTCGACTCAAAACGTCTGCTACTACATTAGTCTTGCCCAGATGGTATTGAATGGTGACATCATAATCCTTAAGTAACTCCTTCCACCTTATATGTATCAAATTCAAATCCTTTTAAGTGAATACATGTTGTAGGCTGCGATGATCAGTAAATACCTCACACTTAACACCATATAGATAATGCCGTCAGATCTTAAGATCAAACACTACCGCTGCCAACTCCAAATCATGTGTTGGATAATTCCTTTCATGCACTTTCAACTGTCGTGACTATGACATTCTTATCCTGTATCAACACAGCACCCAAACCCGAATGTGAAGTATCACAGTAAACTATAATGTCCTTACCTTCAATGGGTAGTGCTAGAATATGTGCGGTGGTCAAAAGAGTTTTGAGATTTTGAAAGCTTTCCTCGCATTTTTCAGTCCATTTAAATGGTATCTCCTTTTTCGTCAAATTTGTCAAGTGTGTGGAAATAGACGCAAAGTTCTTCACAAACTGACAATAGTAGCTAGTGATCCCCACAAAACTCCTAACTTCAGTCACAGAGCTAGGTCGAACCCAATTCTTAACCGCTTCAATCTTTTGGGGATCTACCATTAGTCCTTCTTTCGAAACTACATGCCCCAAAAAGGTAACCGAAGTCAACCAAAATTCACACTTGGAAAATTTCGCAAACAACCTTTGTTTCCCAAGAACACCCAGAACAATACAAAGATGGTCGGCATGATCTTCCTCACTTTTAGAATAAACCAAAATATCGTCAATAAAGACTATAACAAACGAATCATGAAATGGCTTGAACACACCATTCATCAAACTCATAAAACCTGCAGGCGCATTTGTTAACCCAAACGACATAACTAGAAACTCATAGTGCCCATAGCGGGTTCTAAACGCCGTCTTAAGCACATCCTCAGGCCTAATCTTTAACTGATGGTAATCAGACATTAGATCAATCTTAGAGAAAATTGATGCACCTTGCAATTGATAAAAAAGATCATTTATTCGAGGCAATGGGTACTTGTTTCGAATGGTGACCTTTTTCAATTGTCGGTAATCTATACACATACTCATACTACCATCATTTTTCTTAACAAACAAAATTGGAGCACCCCATGGGGAAGCGTTAGGACGAATAAATCCTTTATCGAGAAGTTCTTGGATTTGAGCCTTAAGCTCTCTTAATTCTGTCGGAGCAATGCGATAGGGAGGGATGGAAATGGGACGAGTACCAGGTTCTAAATCAATGCAGAAATCTATATCCCTATCCGAAGGCATACCAGGCATATCAGTATGAAACACTTCTCTAAATTCCTACACCACAGGGATAGACTCAATAGATGGAGACTCAACCTCCACATCCCGAATATGAGCCAAATAAGCCAAACAACCCTTCCCTACCACTTTCCTAGCCCGAATGGAGGATATGATCTTAGCTTGCTTAGGCTTGTACACCCCTTCCCACTCTAACTTTTCCCCTTCCCACTCTAACTTTTCCCCTTCCCGAAATTTCTAGAGTCACAGACTTAGTATTACAATTAAGCACAACATAATAGGGGGACAACCAAGTCATGCCTAAGATTATATCAAAGTCAGTCATATATCCAAAATCAACAAATCAGCCCAAGTTTGAAAATCCATAAATAAAATAGGACAAACACGATAGACATAGGTGACTATGACAAACTCTCCAACTGGGGTAGAAACATGGATGAGGACATCAAGTATATCACAAATCATAGCAAATCCTGAGGCAAATCGCTCGGACACATAAGAATAAGTAGAACCCGGATCAAATAACACATTAGCCATTCGGTCACAGACAAGAATAGTACATGTGATCACTGCGTCAGACGCCTCCGCCTCGGTCTTGACCGGAAAGGCATAACACTGAGCCACGTCATCTTGACGGGCGACTTCCATGCCTGGCTGCACTGCACCTCTGCCTGCGTTACCATTTCCCCTACCTCCGCGGCCTTGCTGATTTTCTCCTCGCCCACCTTGTGGACACCCTCGACTATTATTACCATTTCCCGCGAGTACCACTACTCTAGACTGATGTTATGCGGAATACAATATGTGCGATTGGGGACAATCTCTCCTCATATGCCCAGGATCTCCACAGTTGTAACAAGTACAATAAAAAAATGGCATGCTGCTCACCGAAGGTGCGTCTCCTTGGCTATCCTGAATCAAATTATGAGGTGGAGTTCCGGACTAATTACTTGTAGAAGCGGGCATAGCGGACTGAATTGGTCAGGCTGTAAGAGTCGGCCTTCCCAAACCTCTGGAGTAAGAACCCTGAAAGTTGCCTGAATTTTTGGCTTTCTTAGCCAATGTCTTAGCCTGACCGTCTAGCCTCACCCCCTCCATTTTCTTCACAAAATATGTTACCTCATTTAAGTTTTTTCCTGCAGAGGTCATATGAACAGACAAAACCTGCAACTCAGAATTTAGTCTCTTAACAAATAAGCGGATCCTCTCTTCCTTAGTAGTCACCAATTGCGTAGCATATCTAGACAAATCATGGAACTTGGCCTCATAAGCAGCCACAGATATACCACCTTGCTCCAAAGCCATGAACTTATCCTTCTTATGATCTCTTAAAGTTCGGGGCACATATTTCTCCAAGAATAGAGCATGAAACTAGGTCCAAGTAAGTGAGGGTAAAACTGAAGATCTGCATTCCACATAAACTTGCCACCACTGCTTAGACTCACCTTGAAGCTGAAAAGTCACAAACTCAACTCTATGTTGATGGACAATTCCCAACTTATGAAGCCTCTCATAGCAATTTAAAATGAACTCATATGCGTCCTCACTCTCAGAACCATAGAACACAGGCGGTTTCAACTTCAAGAACTTAGTCAACATATTATTATGCATTCATTTCTATATCCCAAGGTCAAAACTCAAAAGACACTCTAAAAGAAAGAAAAGTTTTTTTTAGCAAAAAGGAAAATGAACTGAGGAACTTTTTTAAATAAATTATTATTTGTAATATCATATATTTTTCCCTTTCTTTTAGGGTAATTTCCCCTTTCCATAAAAAACTATCAATATTACTCTTGACAGTGACAGCTCTGAATAATAACAAAAATGAAAAGACACAACCAAAAAATAGATTATTATTTTTTCACTATCAATTTTTCCCCTTCTTGTAGGGCAATTACCCCCTTTATGTACCACAACAAACAATGTAACAACTGTGAATAATAATTATAAAAAAAAAAAAAAGTTTTCCTTTGGAAAAATGGCAAATAAAAAAGATAATAAAATATTATCTATGACTTTCCTCCCTTTTCATGAGTTCAAGTAAGAAATCATTCCACACATCAATTGGGCCTGGCAAACACCAATGGACACAATCATTTGAAAATGTAACATTTGGTTTGGGCCAATGTCCATATTTACTAGGATGACCATCTGGTCTCAACAACATTGCTTGTGTTGCATCAAATAGCCTAAATTTCAAATTTCTCATTTTTCCTTGTTTTTGAGCAACCATAAGTTCTTGCAATTGAATCTTGTAAAACTCCAAGCTATAATCATCCAATACCTTTTCGTTCCTCTTAAATGGGGTCGTCCTAACACAATCTCCTCCTTTATCCCAAACCCCGTCTTCAAAATGAGCCGGGGCAAATGTCCTCAGAAACGTCACACCCTTATAATTTTTTAGGTTGTTAATGGCCTGAAAAGCCGTATGAAAAGCCTTTTGGTAGCTGAAAAATGATGTCATTTGGCTAACATTGGGTTGCGAGCAGAAAAGGCAGCCAACAAGGGTGTGGTTTAAGTAGAACATAGTTGGACGGGAAAACCAATGGCCAGATGAGATGATTACATAATCAAAATCTTGGATTTTGGTGCTCCAAGATTCATCAGGTTCATCTAGATATAAATTAAAAGGTTGATATATGTTATTGGGCTCGGTTTTATTTGCTTTTACCAAATAAGGTGCCCAAAATATGGACATGTGGAAGTTGTAATCTCTATATTCCCAACGTCTATTTTCTTGGTCTGTCGAGTTTGAAACATCTATGGGGTATACAACCTGAAACCAAAATTACAACATAGTATTTAATGAATTTTACGAATTGTTAGGATAAGGGCAGAGAAACAGCATTCTTGGAAAAGTAATATACGACAACATGTACTCCGTGAAATTTCACTAAATGGAGTCTGGAGAGAGTAGATATATGCAGAGCTTATCACTTTCTCGAGAAGAGGTAGAGAGGCTATTTTCGAAAGACCCTCGGCTCAAGAACTCAAGTAAAAGAAGAAGAAAACAATGAAGAAAGCATCACCGCTAATAAGAAAAGAAGTGTAAAGTCTACCAGAAAGAAAAAAAAAATAACAATAGCAAAATAGTGTAATAATCGAAACACAATACTAAAACAAGAACTACAAGGATACGACTAGTACTACAACATGCACCAACAAATCTAAACATACACACAACAAGACAACATTTCACCCCTACTAAAGCAATATACTACCACTAAATTGAATATGATTTTGTAACGTATGTAATATAATATAGACAAATAAAAAGGACCACTTTATTATACATCACAGGTAGAGTTGTCAATACATATTAAAATCAAAATCGAATATATATAGCTAGCAGTGGGCAACTAGTTGATTTGGACATCGACCCTTTACTCCTACCACAACTAATGTAGCTATCAATATGATTAAAAATGGGGTAATTTTTTGTGTTCCAAATTTTTTGATATGTCATTGTTTTGATAATTATAGTAAATTGAAACCCAACCATTTTCTTGTATCCATTATTATCGTGCATCGGATGTTCAATTTTTGGCGTTTAGGTAGTTTAGGTATTAGAGTCTCATGTTGGTTCAAAATGTGGACTATGGTTTCCTTAATTATACGATTTTGGACAATATTCACACCGTAAACTATTTATAGATTTGAATTAAGTGCAAAGGTCTACTTTATTAGAGTATAAGTGATAAACTAAATGTGCATTTCCAACTAAAGTCGATGTAAGATAATTTTGTGAATTTCTCAATATAAATACTTTTTGTTTTATGAGTTCTTAATTAGGTTTTGTCTTAATTAAGGTAATATATGTGTGTAAATTACTTCAAATAAGAGGGAATGTTGACTACTATATTTTATTTTATTTATAGGTAAAGGAAATTAGGACAATATACTTAAAGTTACAAATGACAACTTTTGGTCTAGTAAAAAGTAAAAACGTTAAGAGAACACTTCACCAAAATAATATGTGAATATATCATTAATTAGTACGTAGATTATAAGATACTGCAAATTAATTAGCTAGTGAATGAGTTGTTAACTTGTTGGTTTGTTCTTGAGCTAAATAGTTATAAATAATTATCGTTAGGATGTTATTTTTATCTTTAAATTTCAAGTCAATGAGAGAGGGGGGGAATGTGTAGAAGCTAGAAAAAAAACGTTCTAGATGACCAAGTTGGGTCTGATTTAGAAAGGGAAAAAACGTGTTAGTACTTTATAATATTGCTAGTGGAAGAAGCATAAAGAATGCCTTTTTCCAAAATACTCCCTTAGTCTCGTATTAGATGGACATCTTACTAAAAATATTTATCTCATATTACTTGATCACTTATTAAATTAGAATAGAATTAATCAAAAAAAAAAATCATTTACCCCTATAATTAATATGACCTTTGCAAGTTTAAATAAATTCTGAAGATCTAAGAATTTCTTTTTTCAAGAAGCTAATTAATACTCCCTCCATTCTATATTAAGTTAATTTTTGAGGTGTTTCACACCCTTTAAGAAAAGCAGATTAAGACATAAATTGAACCTAGTGTTCCACTTTTACCTTTATTAATTATTGTCAAATTTATGATTAAAATAATTAAATATTAATTAATCACTAATTCCAATACTAATTAATGAAGGGTAAAATTGAAAGAACACTCTAAAAGTAGTCTTGAAAACTGAACAATTAAGTTAATTTGAAAAATGAAAAATGCCTCAAAAATTAACTTAATATGGAATGAAGGGAGTATGAATTAAGAGAAAAATAGTAAAATTAATCAATCTATTAATGAATTTTCAATCACTTAAAATAGAAAGTACCTACGAAGATTAATCATCAACAAAAAAAATATTCAAAATCTAACGTCAGCATAGACTTTTTATAATCCTTAAGAACAATCATGTTGTTGTTTTTTCTTTCACGATTGAATTTCTAGTTTTTGATTTATTAATCCAAAATACAAATTTTTTAGGATAAATAAATGAGAAGTCAACCAAATTTGAATGTAGAGGTGACTTTATAATTATTTAGACTATTATAAGTATATTTAATTACAAGATCTAACCATGTGGAAATTAATTTTAGATCTAATTAACATGAATAAGGATATAATCAAACCCTTATTACATGTGGAAACTGAAATTATGTCAAAAAAAATTAAAGTCAGCGAAGAACAGTAATTAAGAGATAAGTCACACCAAAAACACGTGGAATTGATTTTAAAAAAATTCAAAGGTCACACCATATATATGGAAAGATTCTTAAATTTGGAAACTCTCCGTGAGTGGCGTTTGGTTTGTCACTAAATTATAAATTAAAAAAATGCTAATATATACTTAAAAAATAGATCGTAAACTTCTAAATCTTAAACATTTTATGACTATTTATGTTTTCGACGAGCTTTGTGATGGAAATCTCATCGGAAATTAATGTTTTTTGAGTACCTCATAATTAAGAATAATGGCAGAGCTGACAATTCTAATAACATGATGCAAAAAAATGCAAATTTGTTATACTTAGCAAGAATACGTGATCTAAATTAATTTGTGAACAACTTTTGTTAGTACACCATTAACTTTCTTGTACTCCTTATTCCCCAAATTTTTTAGTCGGTCACATAAAAAAATATTAGATTTTATATTTAAAAATAATTTGACTTTAAATTCATATTTACATTTACACTTAATATAATCACACAAAAGTATTAAAATAATTTAACAAAAAAATTTAAAAGAAAAATCTCTTAAATTTTGTACCAAATAGTATCACATTATTGAGAATATCAATAATTCATATTATAAAAACTTTTACTCATACCCTACTTTTGCAACATACTTTTTAGGTGAAGGAAATTCAATTAACCTTTCTTGCCTTCAATTCCACCATTGATTAAAGATCAAATAAAATGTTTAACATTAAAAAATCTACATATTAGACCAAACTAAATAGAGGGAATAGTAAATTGATCAGCCGGCCTCCCTCTTTTAGTTTTTCATCCATGTTCGATACTTATATTTAGAGTTCAATTAAATTCGAATTCACACTGGGAAATTCCACATTGGGTAAAGTGCTTCCTAACAAAAGTGACTCTATATCCAAGGAGACTCAAACCCGAGACATCTAATTAAGTATGAAGAAGTACTTATCACTCCACTACCATCCTTATTAGTAACCGGCCTCCCTTACCTACCCCCATCCCACCCCACACACAAAAAAAAAAAAAAATACTCTACATGACAAAAAGATATTATTGATGAGAAATTACCTTAGACAATAGGCATATCAATGATTGCATATGATTTCTTGCAACTGAATCTCCAACAAAGGCCAATGATTTTCCCCTAACAAATTCAAGAAATTGATGTGCATCAAATATAGGCAGCTCACATCCATCAGGTTTCCATTTCCACTTCAAGAAATCAGTATCAGGCCTACCATATTTCATGCAATTTTGATGTTCTTGAATTGTAAAACATGTCATATTTGTATAATATGGAGCTTCTTGATTTTCTACCCATTCCCCTGAAAATAAATCGCATTTTTCATCAGTACTATTAATAATCCTTGCTTCTTGAGGCGCCACGGAGACATGATCATCACTTTTGGTCACGTTAACTTGTTGTGTTTTACTACTATTGTTGGATTGGTGTTGTGTGTTAGAATCAGGAAGTGGTACCAATGAAGAAGAAGAAAGAACTTGTGAGAGTTTTTTAGGGTGCATAGAAGGATAGTATATAGGGATGAGAGTGAACAAGATGGCGAGGGCGACGAAGGGGGCAATTTTTGTAGCATTTTTCTTTCTTGTTTGTAGTTTACCTAATGAATGATCAAGATCTTGGAAATTCATGGAGAAAGAAAGAGAGAAGGAAGAAGAAGAAAAGGAGATGTGGACTTGTGAAAGAAGAAAAAAGGAACTTTTAAAAGTTGCAAATATGTAAATTCAATAAACAAATTATGGCCATGTGTAAAATTAGACTTAAGTAAGACATGAGGAATTTCGTATTGCCGTCCTTCCTTCCTCTAATTTTGAAAATTAGAGTTCAATGTATTTGGATGCTCTGATTTATAAAAGGGAAAACAACTCTTCTACCGAAAAGGGAAACTATTTATAAGTGGCTATCTCTTATTTTCATATTTCTATTTTAAACTAGTAATGTGTGTTGACTGTTTGATACCATCGAAGTATATCTATACTTTGATGGTATCAAAGAGGAAGAATCAGTTCTTCGGTGAAAACACTGCTCAGTTACTTTGATAGCATCAAGGAGGAACGTGCAATGTTTCAATGAAAAGACTGCTCAATTACGGTTTTATACCATCAAAGTTTAGATACCATCCGAGTATATATATATAGTCAGATTGTATCAAGGATAAGAAACAGTGGTTCAGTAAATAGAACAAGGGGCAGTTCGGTCAATAGTTTGGGCCAATGATCCTAAGTAAATATATTGGGTTGGGTCCAATTTTGAATAAATACTGTCTAATAGGTCTAATTTGTGTAGTTTTCCCTTTATAAAATGTATAAATTGTTTGTATATATATAAAATACATACCTCAACCATTTATATATATATTTTATAAATTAATTGATCGAACTATACATATGGATAAGTATTTCCTAATTTTGAAAATTTGGTTATTTAAAAAATTATTGTTTCCTCCTTATTTTCTAAGATATGACAAAATTAAAGGAAAGAGTCATATGAAACGGAGGGACTCACTAAAAGGCACAATCCAAAAGGTGTTGGGCATTCAGATCATGCCTTTTTTTTCATCTTTTGGGTTGGACAAAGTCTTTTCCTTCTGCATATTTATAAATATTATTATTTCATTATTCATTACAAGTAGGAATTAAATATGTGTGAAACTAAATAGAAATCTCAACTAACAGGGAAGTAAAGGTGGTCCAACTTTATAATCATATAGTTATTCAATAATTGGAATTCTGACTCAGTAACACTATATTAT
>JAJOOF010018640.1:0-18170 GCA_029582545.1 Solanum lignicaule
GTGTGAAGTGGGTAGAGTACTAGTAATTTGATATAATTATAGTGTCTAGTTATATATTAAATTATTAATATTTAATCATTAGGAAGTGTAAAATAGTAAATTATTGTTGTCTTATAAATCGATAACCCAATAGTAAAAATCGATACAAAACCAATAAGCCAATCTTTTTTTTTATAAACCCATTAAAAATCCAATAATCCAATAACCCAATAACAATAACCCAATAACATTTTTTTATTCGACGTATCGATCAGTTCGGTTTTTGCACACCCCTATATATAAGTTATGATGAAATCTATACATGATATTATGTGTGATAGAAAGTGAAATAACTAATACATAACTAATCCCTATATTATTAATACTCGCATAACTTTAACCAGCTGTCAAACGAAACCTCAATATTGGTGAGGTCCTCTTTCTATTTGGAGAAGTTATGGAAATTTACATAAATAACTCACTTGAGACTTTCATTCTTCTTTTTCTCAGGGGCCTTTGTAAGGATTTCACTTGCAGTGACCACTGTGGACCACATCTATAAAGCCCAGAAAGGGGAGAAGCTATTTACAATAGTCACAATTAGGGATGTTAAATGGGCGGGTTTGGTTGAAATTAGAAATATTAAAATGGGTTGAAATAGAAATCGGGTTGGGTCTTGACTCGCCCAAGTTTACTTTGGGTCAAATGGGTTGGATTCAAATGGGCTAAAAAACGGGTTGGGTCTTGATCCGCCCAATTTGACCCGATTAATCTCAATAATTTTAACATAGTGATATTTAACTTTTATAATCACAATTCTAATTTCAGCTCAAGATTTTTTTATAAAAAAAGTAACAAATGGATATATAAATCCTAAAAGATGTTAAATAGATAATAATTCATACCTTTAACATATGAACATATCTTAGTAAAAAGTTTTAAAACGGATTGAAATTAGAGATTGAATTGGGATCAATTGAGAATTCTCTTAATGGCAAATTACAGAAATCACATACTTTTAAGGCAAAATTACAATCTGTCCCTTAAAAGTTTGTAATTACAAAAATCCCTCAAACGGATACAATAATATAAGCGCTGATACATTAATCTGATGCTCAAGATACATTAATCGTTAAGTAAGATACATTACATTTTATACATGATACACTAATGTGATGTACATTTTATACATGATACACTAATCTGATGCACGAGATACAATAATATAAGCGCTGATACATTAATCTGATGCGTGAGATACACTACATGATACAATAATCTGATGCGCGAGATACAATAATATAAGCACTGATACATTAATCTGATGCGCGAGATACACTAAGCTGATGCACGAAAATGAGGGATTTTGGAGATTTGTAAAACTTATAGGGGATAATGGTAATAAGTAAACTAAAATGTGAGATTTTTATAATTTTTCCTTCTCTTAAAATGGGTTAGGCTTGAATGAGTTGAGATTGAACCCAGTTTAAATTATCTTGAACCCAACCCTTAAAATTCTAAGCGAGTTGAGCGGGTTATTTATGTTTGGGTTCATTTTTGACACCCCTAGCCACAATGTAGGATGTTACATATTTTGCCTTATTTGATCAGAATGCTGCAAATTTATTAAACTTTTTGGTATGTGAGCACGAATATCTAATAAATTATCATTTTATTTGAAATTAAATACTTAATTTTCAAAAAAAAATAAAATCGTCCACGATTAGCTATAATTTAAATAAAATAAAATGATTCTACAATATTTTTTTTTTAAAAATATTATATCATAATTTCTTCTATTTCAATATATGTGATTCTTTTAATAAATAAATTTCAAAAAGAAAATATTTTTATATTTAGTACAAATTATAATTTAACTTTTTTTCTATTTCAATTTATGTGATTTTTTTAATAAATAAATTTCAAAAAGAAAATATTTTTATATTTAGTACAAATTATAATTTAACTTTTTTTCTATATAAGTAAATATTATGACATGAATTGAAATTAGAGGAGAAGATTATTTGCGCCGTCCACATGAGCGCGTGAGGAAGTAGGCAAAGAAACCCTTTTACAGTTGCTGCACATTTTATGAAACAACTAAAAGTGCGCACTCAATAGTAGGCAGTACAGTACTTAGCTCACTGCTGACTGCTGCTTTGGCGAGTTGTTAACATATTTTTTTAATCTGGATTGCGCACCCGCAATATTTATTTGGGGTGATATAAGGATTTTTTTAGTAACTTTTATAAATAACAAACATAAAAATTATATTTGTATGTTATAGCTATAGTTTGCATAATTGTGCTTCATAACAAATCTTATGTTTGCTATGAAACTTTTGATTTGTATAATTCAGTAGATATATCCAATTTTATACAAATTGTTCAGTTTTGTATAAATTCATTTATACATTGTAATTTATATAATAAGATCTGTATTTGTATAATTATGAGTGTATAAGACGAAATATATGTATTTGTATATACACTTTTCTCTTATTTTATACAAACACAAACACATTTTATACATTTGTATACTGAATGGGTAATTGTATACCGAAAATAACTAATTGTATACCGAATTAGATGACAAAAATATGGGATGTTTGCTGCGAATTACAAATAAAATAAACTATGACTATATCATTTAATTTGAATTAATAGTTTGCTATTTCATACGATTTCTCCCTTTTTTCATATTTAAGGTTCGAATCCATGATTCTTTTCATATTTAGGACTCAAACTCAAAACTTTTGATTAAGAGTGAAACAGTCGCACCATTACACCACAACTTATATTGATAGTTGTTCAAATGTTATATGTCTCTCTCATTGCCCCTTAATCAGGGGCGGATCTATGAAGAGGTGTGGGGGTGCCACGCCACCCCGAACTTCGACGGAAACTCTATATATACATAGGTATATATATATATATAATATTTATATAATATAAAGCGTGCCACCCACAGAACAAAACTGGCTTGTGGTGCCATGGTAGGAGGGCAACTTTAGAAGGTTGATGTTGTGGGTTCGAATCCCATTTGTACCTATTTTTTTGAGAAATTTGCTGCAGACGTTTTAAAAGGAAAAAAAAAAGCCTCCAAGCACGTTTTTTTTAAGGAAAAACAGTTGGCACAATTTTTATAATTGTTATTGACTTAAATTAAATTAATTACATTATTACTCATTTGACGTTTCTTTTATTTGATTAAATACTCAATAAAAGTGTAATATCTTATTATTTATATTTTATTGATTGATTTATGATATATATCGAAAAGACGAATAATTTAATCAAATATAAAATTAATTTAATCGATAAATCTATTTGGCACCCACGGACTCTAAATCCTGGATCCGCCACTGCCCTTAATTCATGCATTCCTCCAATAAGTTGCATAGCTAATTAAAGGCAAATTTAGAATTTTTATAATATTGATATATCACTTTGCCAGAAAAAATCGTGGGTGGAAATCAATTTACCTTTTTAGGTATATGTTTAACATTTGATTAATTATATTATATTATTTAGTTTTAATATGAAAATGCTAATAGATAAATTTTAAAAATATATACCTAAAATGTTTAAATCGACAAACAGATCATTTATTTCTTATTAAATTCATCCTTATATGCATTTTCTCAGTTCAATTTGAATCGTCCACAAGAACTTTGCATTTTCTTTACACATATAATCCTTAAACTTAATTTTTATGTACCATTTAAAAATAAAATTGAAGGGTTAAAATGGAACAAGACTAAGCTAGAGTGTCAACATAAAAAATGAGGGCATGTTCACAGGGCTATCTATGTATTTGATATTTACTTTACTTTGTTTGTCTGATTTCGATTTGACATACAAGCAACAATAACAACAACAAATTCAATGAAATTTTACAAAATGAAGTTTGGAAAGCATAGAGAGTACACAGACTTCACCACTATCTCTCCTAGGTAGGGAGATTGTTTCCAAAATACCCTCGACTCAAATAAATCAAAGTAGTGATAAAAAAAATATGACAGGTAATAGCAAAGTAGTGTGTAGCATATAGTAAAACCTCTATAAATTAATACTCGATAAATTAATAATCTCTTTAAAATAATATTTTACTCCGGTCCCGACTTGTGCCAATGGAAAAAAATCATCAATTTCGATAAAATAATAAGATAATATATTTTCAGAAGACCCCTATATAAATATATGGTCTCATTAATATCATAAATTAATAATTCTTTAAAGTACAAATATATCTAAAACAATTTAGTGAAAATATGATTCTATTGTGTTATGTTTTTTCTTAAAATTTAAATCTAGTTGAAGCTCATCTCTAACTTTTCTTATTGCATCCAGGAGATCTAGTGTTGTCTTTTCGAACTGCACCATAAAATTGTGAAGAGTTCTAGATGTGATAAGTGTTTCCTTACGTGTAACTTGTTCCAAAGGTATAGTTATCATCTTCAACTTCATCATCAACATTGTTTTTTCCAATGGTATATCCACAATTTCTTCTAAACTCTAGACCTCTGAACATGTATCACTTTCACCCGGATAATCCAACAGGTTATTGACATCCATTTTATTGTGGTAACCGATGTCATTAATCATGACCTTAAGTTCATAAATGCCGTTTTCACAAGTAGGTTCATTGAAATTTTCTGATATTGCATTCCCCGAACGAATTTTACAGTGTCGAAAACAATTTGCTATTGTCTCTTGCTGAACATTTGTTGTCCAAACAGGGATTGCAAAATTGATAGCATCCAAAACATTAATCTTTGTTGGATCAGTTTGTCCCACTTCATAGCCTTCTAATATCCTACGATGAAATCTGTTCGATAATACATCTTGAAAGCTCTTATTATCCCAGCATCACAAGGTTGAAATTAGTAAGATACAATGATTTTGATGTATTCGTAATACTTTATATATAATATTTTTTTAATGTGAAATCAATAAACATGATACATAAATTAGTAAGATACAATGATTTTGATATAATCAAAATTAACCTTCATTAAATCTCAAACCATTCTTTAAATTAATAAATATTAATTTATCGATTAAATAATATCTCTATAAAATAATAAAATTTCATGGTCCCACATATATTAATTTATAGAGATTTTACTGTATATGCAAGAAACCATATACTCGGCATATCAAACTACATCATATAAAATGGAATGAAGGGAGTATCAACTTTTTTCTTCTATTTATTTAAAAGAAAAGGATTGAGAACACTCCTAAACTCGGCGCAAATTATTAGTTTCATCTTCGAATTATTGACAACGTTAAAAACACTCATTTACTCGACTAACAAGACTTAAATGCACCCATGGTTTTTCACTATAATTGAAATTCACCTCATAAATTCTCGCAAAGTTTATGGGTACTTTCAACACTTTTCTCGTTTTTATTAAAAATTTCTCGAGGGTGTATCTAAGTTTAGTTGATAAAATAGATGGATATTTTTAAGGCTGCCAAATTCTAATCATTCGGTGACAAAACTTATAATTTGTTCCGAGTTCAAACTATTTTCAATATTTTTCTTTTTATTTAATTCAATTTTCGATTTATGAGTTTGACATTAATACCCCTACCCCTTATGTTGCTCCCAAATGACCTTCTCACAAATACCACCACGTGCTCTTCTCTTAGATGTCTAAGGTGGACCTTCGTTCCCCTCTTCACCATACACACTCCCTTTTTTTCCTCAAAACATTTTCTTCTATTTAAACCCTTTTCTTTCCCTCTCTCTTCTACCCAACCCCAACAATTCTCATTTCTCCCTTTCTTTTTTCCTCTCTTCAAAGAAGGAAAAAATAATGACTTCTACAATTGCAAATTATGGAGTTTCTCAGTCTTTTTCACCATCTACTTCCTATTCACTTGATTTCACCCTTCCTTCAAAATCAATCTCCATGAAAAATCACACAACAAAAACTAAAATCCATTCTGCTTTACTCGCTTTCCCAAAACAAAACAATACCCCCAAAAAACAACCACAATTTCAAACACCTGATTGGAATTTTTTCCAAAAGGCAGCAGCAAAAGCTTTAGATATAGTAGAAAGCGCGTTAGTCTCACGCGAACTACAAAACCCACTTCCTAAAACGGCAGACCCACGTGTACAAATCGCCGGTAACTTTGCTCCGGTACCGGAGCAATCAGTCCGGCATAATCTTCCCGTTATAGGGACGATCCCTGATTGCATTAACGGGGTTTATGTCCGGAATGGAGCGAACCCGCTTTTCGAACCGGTTGCCGGTCATCATCTTTTTGACGGTGACGGCATGGTTCATGCCGTCACTGTCGAAAATGGTTCAGTGAGCTATTCTTGCCGTTTTACTGAAACGGAAAGATTAGTTCAAGAGCGTGAATTGGGTCGCCCTGTTTTTCCTAAAGCTATTGGTGAGCTTCATGGTCATTCTGGAATTGCGAGACTATTGTTGTTCTATGCCCGTGGAGTTTTCGGGCTTGTGGATCATAGCCATGGGACTGGAGTAGCTAATGCTGGGTTGGTTTACTTTAATAACAGACTTCTAGCAATGTCTGAAGATGATGTACCTTATAATGTTCAAGTATTGCCTTCTGGCGATCTTCAAACAGTTGGTAGGTACAATTTCGATGATCAATTGAAAAGCACAATGATAGCTCACCCGAAAATTGATCCAGTTTCGGGTGAGCTTTTTGCTTTGAGCTACGATGTAGTTCAAAAGCCTTACTTGAAATCCTTCAAGTTTTCTCCGGACGGGGAAAAATCGCCCGACGTTGAAATCCCACTGGATGTTCCAACGATGATGCATGATTTTGCGATTACTGAGAATTACGTTGTAATTCCTGATCAGCAAGTTGTGTTCAAGCTTCAGGAAATGATCAAAGGAGGCTCCCCTGTGATTTATGACAAAAATAAGAAATCAAGGTTCGGAATTCTACCCAAAAATGCTAAAGATTCTGATAATATTATTTGGGTAGAATCACCCGAAACGTTCTGTTTTCATCTATGGAATGCTTGGGAAGAGCCAGAAACAGATGAAGTCGTTGTTATTGGTTCATGCATGACACCACCAGACTCAATTTTCAATGAATGTAGTGAGAATTTAAAGAGTGTATTATCAGAAATAAGGCTCAATTTGAAGACCGGAGAATCGACAAGACGACAACTACTTTCACCCTCAGATCAGGTAAATTTAGAAGCTGGAATGGTGAACAGAAACAAACTCGGTAGAAAAACACAATTCGCTTATCTTGCAATTGCAGAGCCATGGCCAAAAGTATCTGGATTTGCAAAAGTCGACTTATCAACAGGGGAAATTAAAAAACATATATATGGAGATAAACGATATGGAGGTGAACCATTATTTTTACCAAGAAATGTGAACTCAGAGAAAGAAGACGACGGATACATTCTTGCATTTTGCCATGATGAAAAGACATGGAAATCAGAACTACAAATTGTGAATGCCATGACTCTAGAATTAGAAGCCACTGTCAAGCTACCTTCAAGAGTTCCATATGGTTTTCATGGGACTTTCATTAGCTCAAAGGACTTGCAAAATCAAGTATAATACCACGAAAATTATCGGTATATATACGTACATATTAGAAGGGTAGAAAGGGCGTGATATAATATATGTTATAGAGGAGATATGTATAATCTTTTAATTTTCCTCAACATGCCATTTTCTTGGAATAGAGAGTTGAGAAGGGAGATTTTCAGAGACCAAGCTTGAAGCTATGTATGTAGGATTCGGAAAGCTCAGATGGTTTCTGTTTTCCTTCTTTAAATCTTTTTTTTTTTGGACAAATATACTCTTAGGTCTTTCACATATACCTATTTTGTCATTGTGTATGAGTGAATAATATTAATTCAAATTTACATCGCATTTTCATGATCAAATGAGTAAAGGTATGGTAGTTGATAAAATAGGATGTCAGTATCTCAAAAGTGTAGCGCTCTGGTTTTTACTTTCTCTGGATCATGACTAAAATATGGCAAGTCGAAGAGAAAATAGCGTTTATGATAAAGTATTTTCCGTAAGATTTCCAATAGAAATTTGGTATATAAAGGGTCATCAAGAACAAAAATGTTCGCAAAATGAAGATTCAAATCAACAACATATTTTTCATTGGTTTCTCACTGGTCCAATTCTAGTAGAATGGTATGCTAGCATTTCTACTTTGTAAGCTCATAATTAATTACTTCGATCTTACAACTATTCGTTTATCACTTTGGGATATATAACCAAAGAGTGTGGTAAGGCGGTTGATATGTTTATGAAAGTATTTTTATCCTTCTTAGTGAATCTATTCATTAATTTGCATATCAAAATTAGTTAAGTGTGAATTCAAATTGGTTGATTCATTATATATAAGTTTTTTTTTTATTGTTATTTTTTTTATATCAAATGCTTAAAGAAATAAATCATGTAGGACATAAGTCTTTTTGATGAGACATGTCTTTTGATTCGAATGACGCTTCAATAATTGCATTTAGCATGTGCAAAATTGATAGATGGGATAAGTTCTTTTTTTTTTTAGTTTTTTCGCCCCTGTGTTCAGTACCCACATTGTAGTCCGATTGAATTTGAATTCACATTAGAAAATTTCATATTAGAGGTAAAATACTCCCTAACAAAGCCGACTTCATACCCAGGGGACTTGAATCCGAGATCACTGATTAAGGAACCAGAAGGGATACTTACTACTCCATCACAATCCTTATTGTTGGTTGCTATCACAGTCCCTTATTTTTGTTGCTGCAGATTTCATTATTGTCCTACTTTTCAAATATTGTTCAAATGGCCTTTAATTGTTTAGTAGGAGGCAAATAAATTTGCATATTTCTTGAGAAGGTCACCTGCATGAATAATCTAAAGTAACTTGTTTGTATGATTGTTGTTCATCGTTTTTCACATGTTTTCCCTCTTAAGATTGATTTAAGTTACGTGTAAGAGATTTCAAACACTTCTTCATGAGTAATAATAATTGAATTGTCACAGCCAAAAGGTCAAAAGAAATATTTGATTTGATTTAAGAGGGTGCTGATCTTAAGGGATTACACTCTTATATCTTATCTATAATAATTTTAAAAAAAAAAGGGGGACGAAAATTATAAAGAAAAACAAAAAAATATTCATAATATCTTGATTAAGATCTTTAATTTCACGATATGTTCCCCTATTAATTCCTCTTTGTCCTATATATTGTATGGCCTTGTTCAATGCATCTTTAAAGGTTCTTTCGGCACAGACAATCTCCCATGTGATATGCACAACTACTTTCCTTATTTTGGGAGGGCCAAACAATCACATATATATAGAGAGAAAAACCCAACTTTCCTTTCTTTAATTGCTTCATCATTTTTTGTTTTATTTCATGCTTTTGTTTCTCTTTTCACTTGTCATTTTCTTTGTAACTTCTTATTCTAATAAATGGACAAAGAGGATGTGTTTATAACAAAAAAGGAAAAAGGAAAAACTTTCAACATTCTTAATTAAAGCATAATTTGCATTTCATCACATAAATTGTGAATAAAAAACACTTGATATTATCATGAACATGAGTGTACTCTTCCCCTAATTATTATGTATAGTTTAAAATTAGGATTTCTCAACTAGACGTATCGCATGGTGACACGTGGATATTGAAGGCACATCAGATATGATGCAACAACAGTGATATCGGCCTTTACACGAACTTGTCCGATAAAGTTGTCAACATCTTCTGAAGGTCCGGACCCGTGAGCTTATGTTCATCTGACCCCAAAGCTACAAGGTTGGGAACACCTCATTACTGACTTATTGAATGCATCTTTTCGAATTGAATAATGTTAAAAATCGTACTAATGAACTTCACTCGTTGGAGGATTTAGAGCAATGCACCAATTTATATAAGTTATTTTTAGAGGACAACTTTGTTGCACGATCTAGAGTATGAAAGAAGTGGATTCTTAAATGTTTGTAGTCTCTTATTTATAGAAGTGGGTCCCTCACCAGTGGCGTAGTTACAGCCACCCCAATGTCACGATCCAAGGTAGCCCCTAGGTGTAACATGGCGTACAGGACCACGAGAGGCTACATACAAGCCACTTAGCTTTCATAATACAAGATAATAGAATAAGGAGATTTAAAAGACCATTTCAAGATATCAAAGTTTTATAAAGTGAAGCAAAAATCTAAACATCGTCCCAAAGCCATCTAGTACATAAGAATGAATTTGGGCCTAGCCCATACATCATGTCCAAAACTGATAGTAAAGAAAAACTGAAAACAGTGAAAGTCCAGTCCTCGAAGCATGAGGACTCACCAAAGCTCAAACTCTCTCAAATCAACCTCTAGCCACGAAACTAAGAACCCTGACTGTCGGACCCTATATTTGGGGAAATGTAGGAAAGAGTATGCATTAGTACAAAATATGTACCAAGTATGATAGTCATGCATAAACATTTAAAGCTTGCTAAAATAGGACATTTTCATGAGCATGCAATGATCAAGCTAAAACATGAATCTTGTGAGTTAGAAAACATAAGTCATAAAACATGATCAATGCAAGTGAACATCATCTTAAAACATATGAGAGATACTTCTTGAAGTAACCTTAGTTCATCATAACTTGCTTTTGGAAAGTAGCCTTAACCGACATATAAGACCATGTGAGCTATCAACATGGAATCCGGTGTCTCCCACACCGAAAAGAGTTGTCCTAGTTGACAAGGTAAGGACCATGAACTTCTAGCTATTGTGGATCCACTAGCTAATGTCTATCTAGACAATCCTATGTTGGCACATAGTTTATGGGACTTGGGTAATCGCCACTTGTCCACTCGGTACTAAGCTTAACTTCCACGGAATAGTTCTTGATCCTTTTCATCTTAGCTCTTAAAGGAACATGGGTAATCACCTCTTTGTCCTTACATCATATGACATGAGTAATCACCTCTTGTCATTCAATATAGGACATGTGTAATCGCCTCTTGCCTCAACATTATCATAACTCCTTAATTATCGGTTCATTTTAGGTGTGAAGACCTTTCACAATCATGCTTTCATGTGTATATGATAAATCCTTTCAACAACACAACAACAACATCATCATTCATACTTCACTCTCAAAGCATCCTTAAGACATTTACATAAATTCCATAAGAACATGCTTAATTTCATAATCTCTTCTTTCATAATTCAAAACCCACATCATATGCTCATAACTTGAAAAACATGGGTTCATGGGGAATCATCATAAAACCATAGAATGAACTCAATTCATGCATAAGAGATCATAATTCAATTATTTAAATCAATAATAAAGAGAACCTATAACATAGAAGAAAAACCCTAACTCAATTGGAGATTTCTAGCTCTGAAAATAGGAGAATTTGGGAACTCCATGAATGAAAGGAATCCATAGATGAAAACTATCATACCTCAATGCCAATTGCTTATATTCAATGGAGGAATTGGAGACTTGGCTTGAAATCCTAGATTGAACCCTTCTTCTTCAAGTTTTCTAGAGAGAGAAATATTTGGGAGGAAGAAACTTGATCTTATTTTGTAAATTTGAGAGAATGATTTTAATGGGTTGAATTTAGGGTTAAGATCACTTATATATGGGTTCTAGGTAAGTGCAAAATGGCATAGTATCAAGATAAAATAATTTGGAAAAGACCCAATTGACACCTAGCTTACAACTGACACGAACCTCCAGATGGAGGCCCTCATGAGCCGTCTCAGGGTCCAAAGCCATCTGGGCAGTCATGACCATAGACTAGTGGCTTGGGGAGTTCTTCCTCCCCTTCACAGCCGAGAATGAGGGAAACATGGAAGAGGAATTGAAGGATCATGATGCAACACTGGAAGAAAAGAAGGAAACCAAAACCCATTTGGTTTCTAAATCAAAAGGCAGTCATGCAGATGCTTACAGTGGAGTAAAAGACTCAGTTTACAGAGATAACAGATCCCGAAGTATATTGCCTTTATGTGGGTAGCCAATAGACACAGAAAGGGAAAAAATCAAAAGAGTGTGGAGAAGAAGAATGGTGTAGCTAAAGTTCCACACACAGTACAAGAGGAGGGACAAAGTCAGATAGGGGAGTAAGATACTCACAACCTAATATAGGAGATATTGAAAACGCCAACTATAAATAAGATGACAGAACAAGAAAAGAAGAAGAAACAAGACACAGAAGGGGATGAATGCACGGAAAGGAACATTGAGAGTATATGACCAGAAGGGGATTTATCACCAAGGAAAATTAATTAGTTACAGGGGAGGAACAAAAAAGGAGAGAAACTACAAACACAATCACAAATGAATACAAGGAGCAAGAAGGGGTCAGCATCCACCACTAATCAATGATTAATAAAGTACTATTATGGAATATTAGATCAGTAAGAACTCAAAAATCTTTTGAGAGACTTATTGACCTACATAGGAGGAATCAATACTCATACATTGTTATTTTAGAGCCTTTTCAAAATCTAGCAGACCTCGAGAGGTATAGTATCGAATTGGGAATGCCCAAAGCAAAGGTGAGCAACTAAAAAAAATTGGATTTTCTGGGAGGATTATTGGGAAGAACAAGATTATACTGACACTTGCCAACAACTCATGATCAACTTTCAAAAAAAGGGAACCAATGAAGTTTTCAAAGTATGAGAGTTTTAAATAGGAAAGAGGAAAGAGGAGCAAATTATCAACTGATATGGAGTAAAGAGATACCTTTTCAGATGATTTTTTTCTAATGGAAACTTTGGAAAAAAGAATTGCAACTGATGACAATAGGAAGAGGATGAAAATTCAAATAGTGTCTAGATGTTGGTGCTGTTTGGAGACAGAAGATGAGACAATGGCACATGCTTTTCTAAGAACCCCCCAGTTTTCTAATCCTACAAGTATACACATGGAGAACATGCACTTACAACAACTCATAATAACTTGGTGGAAGCAGAATCAAAATGCCAAACTGAAGGTGGTAATGAGAGCAATGCTAACAATTATTATGTGGACATTATGGAAAAAGAGGAATAACTTGAAGCATGGAGGAACCACCACATATAATGAAATGGTGATGGAAGTGCAAGAAGAGGTGATGAAACTCATAAAGTTGAAATATCCTTGGTTACATATCAGAAAGGAAACATGGCCTCAACTTATCTCTAAATTGAAGGAGTATAAACATAGACTACATCACCATTATGTACTATGGAGGAAACTTGAAAGAAATAAAGTGAAATGAAATACAGATGGGGCAGTAGGAGGAAATCTAGGTGCTAGTTCAATAGGTTTTGTAGTGAGGGATGAGGAAGGTGACCTTATATATGTGTTACGCCCCGAGCCCACACCCTGGGAGGGACTAGCACTCGAGAAACATTACTGGCCCCAAGCGAACCCTTGACCTTATTTACTTACTCAGCGGAAGACTCTAAGTATTATTACAATGATCAATTGCATATATAAACAACTGTCTCAAATTAAACTCAGAACGTTTAAGGATAAAACATTCAACTAGCCATAAATGGCAACTCAAGTCTTAACATAAGAAATAACAATGTAAAGACAACTGAACTACTAATTGTCTATGAAGCCTCTAAAACAAGGAGGGTGTAACACCCCAGAAACTAGCAAGTCGAACTAGTGAGTTCTAGAGCCTTTCGTAAGAGGTTTGGAGTGTGGTATGAAGATTAAAAGTTGTAAAAATGATTCCCGTACTTAGAATGGAGGTTTAAGGGTAAGGGCGTCAAGGTACGACCCTCCAAGGGGTCCTTGAGGAGGACCTCAAAACAGCCCAAAAAGCTGTAAAAAAAACAGCACCTACGCTTGGCCACCTACTGGCCGTAGGTGGACCCACGCCCCATAGGTGGGGGTCGTGGGTCAAGGAATGAAACTAGACTGCCTTCTTAGCTGCAGTGACTATCTATGAAGTGACCAGCACGGCCCGTAAACCCACCCACGGTCCGTGGGTGGGGATCCGTAGGTCAACCCAGATTTTCAAGTTTTAGTTTTAGTTAGGGGATTGGGAATTAATTAAGAAATTAGTTAAGGGGATAGGGAGGTCGGTTAATGAGTTATTAAACCACCTATAAATACCTAATAAGACCCTAAACTAAGTCATTAACTCATTCATCTAAAGAACCCACTTTCTCTCAAATATTTCTCTCTCTAGAAGCAAAGAAGAAGAAGAGGAAGAAGAGGGGCAGCAACCTAGGTCGAAATTCACCATTGAAGCAAGCTTTATTTAGGGATTTGAGTTGAGGTATGTTTATCTTATTCATATATGGGTTCTTCCCCCATAGACCCCCCTTAGTTTTCCCCCAATTGTGAAGTCAAAAATCTAATTCTAGCTAGGGTTGAGCTTGCATTGTGGGTAAGGTTTGGGTATGATTCCAATCTAGTGGATAATACCCAATTATGATTGATTTATCTTTGTTTAGTGATATTATGATGAATTCATGTGATTTGTATGGTAAACCCTAGTCTAATTAAATTGATGAATGTGATATTTGTGGGTTTATGCCATTAGAGGTGAAATTGAAGGCCCAAAGGTTATCTTCCTAAATCAATGTCATGTATAGTAATTGATCAAAGTTAGGATCATATAATCATGAATTGAACTAGACTTTATTGATTATGAAGGATCTTGACTTGTGAAAATGAAATTGAACCTCTATGATGAATTATGACTAGAATAACCTAGTAGTAAAGAATGTGATTGAATAGCATGTAATTTAGACACAAATGAAGTTAAGCTTGAAAGTAAGCCTTGTAGCCATCAATGGTAGGGATTTGGGGGTAAATCCAATATTATGTGATTGTGTTGTGTATTGCTCATCTCTTACACACTTAGACATAAATATTCTAGGAGATCCAAAGGTTCTGTCACATAAAAGGATTCTAGGTTGGCTTAATAACCTAAAATGAATCAAAGCATTTTAGACTAGAATAGAATGAAGTTGTGATGTATGATCCCTTCATGTATAGCTTGGCTTAGTAGGATAAGACCAAGATTGGTAGCCTAGTATTGAGGATTTATACACTCCTATGGGTAGCTTGTACTAGCATTGTTAGGATTCCTTCATGGTAGCATGACTTTGTTTGGCCAAAACCATTTCATGGTAGCTTTAGGATTGAGGACTTATACTCTCCTAAGGGTAGCTTAGGATTGAGGATCCTTACTCTCCTAAGGGTAGTTTGACTTTGCATTGTAAGATACACTTCAAGAGTAGCTTGAGTTAGGTTAGCCATGGTAGCTTGGGATTGAGGACTCATACTCTCCTAAGGATAGCTTAGGATTGAGAATCATACTCTCCTAAGGATAGCTTGCATTTGTATCATAGTATACTTGTAAGGGTAGCATGACTTAGTTGGTCTAGGACTATTTCATGGTAGCTAGGATAGGACACTTGTACCTTTCCTAGAGTAGCTTGAACTTGCATGATAGTGTGTCTTCCAAGGTAGTTATCTTAGCCTAACCAAGTTATGTTTGTAGGATAATAACATGGTCTAGCATATTAATGGGTTATTCCTCGGTAGTCTTGAATAGAGGTAAATAGAATAGAGAGACTAGTCCTCAACTAGTGATCATTCATGATAGTCTAAAGGAGTACTTAGTGTGGGTAGTAGTATGGGATGCTATCCATAGATTACACAAGTATGACTTAAGGTTAGGTATGAAGGGTTCCTACACATAGTATAGACTTATCTTGGGTTGTTGCTGTCATACCCTAAACTAGAGAAGGCGTGACTGGCACTCGACACCTTAAGCAATCGAGTTAGCCACATAAACTTACCAACTGACTCAACTGAGGGCTTAGAAGGTCAGGTAGCATAACATCTAAAATACTATGACTGGGCCCTTAACGTCATAACTTGAATATCGATAAGTCATATAGACGAAGGTAGACAAGCCAAAGATAATAAGGTACTAGCTAGCCGACAAGGATACAATAAAGATATACACACATACATACATATCTATACATGCCAAGCCTATGTGGCTGGAAATTGGAAGCTGCAGAAAGAAACCCAGAATACTATGTCCACAATAGCCTCTATGAGTGACATAAGCACTGGTTGGGACAAGGCCCGATTATACCCAAACTGTACAATAAAAGTAACATCCTATGAAAGCTCCAGGAAGAAGTGAAGCTTACCAACTCACAGCTAAACCCCGAATCCTAGCAGAGGGGTTACTCAGAATCCTTACCTGGACCTGCACGCACGAAACAAAAATGCGTCCCAGGCAACGGGACGTCAGTACGAATAAACATGTACTTGTATGTAAGGCAGAAAATATAATAATGAATAGTTACTGTAAAAAGGGGAATAAAAATACCACCTGAAACAGAAACTCTGTAGCCGCATGGCTGACATCAAACCTTATATAGATTAAATATGCATGGTATGCTAGCATAATCGTATGTTGTGAATATATATATATATAGATGCAAATGCATGTCATACCCAACCAAGTGCTAGCAATGGTGGTGGCTTCCGGTAGCGAACCGGGATCATATTCACCAACTTGTGGCCATCTGTGTCTCATACGTATAAATATAGGCAATAGGCCCCATACCTTCCGATTATAGCTCGGAAGTAGAATGCATAGCATGTAATTTCATGGATCCGTAATGCATTGGTTACCTGAATCATGTTGCCAATCTTGGCTCATTGGTACTCTTGTCCTCATAATCTCGTAATCAATTTCGTATCACATGTAAATATCTCGTGAAACTTATATACTTGTAGATTAAACTGGAACACTTAACTTGGATTTAGAAAGGCAACTTAATCCTTGAGGATGTTCATAAAGAGCTTAAAGTTCCTCACTTAGTATCTATATATGTTTCCTTAGCGGTTTGTAAAAGAAAGTATTTCAGAAAAACCCATACTTTAGTAGTTTAAACCTACGATTTATATTTAAGGGTTTTGGAGATCGACGTTTTATTTTAAAGTTTAAAAAAATATAAATTAGCGAGGAAGGAGGACTGATTTCAAATTCATATTGTTCATCTCTAATCTCTTTAAGTTACTACGCCTAAAGAAGAATAAGAATTTGTACACATTGACCTATAGTCAAGAGAATGAACAAAATGACATAAAGACGCCAAATACCCTATCTAACCGAACAAGTGGAATAACAACATAATAGAGTCACAAAAATACACCAGCTGCAATATCAATGCCTTTCACCAAAGGTCTTTCTAGTAATAGAGTAGTAAAACAATATTTGACGATTTAGAATTCCAAAATTTGTGCTCAAAGGAAGTACAGTGCTTAGCCTTAACATACCTCGATTTTGGGTCTTGTTGTATTAATATGGATTGTACCCGTTCCTTACAGTATGTAATCTACATAAAATCATATCACAGTATGTAATCTACAGAAAATCATGTCACACAACCATTACAGGCAAAATATTAACACGGCAGGGTCAAAGTAGCAATTTAGATCTTACTAGCAGAGTAATTAGCTCGCCAGACCCTTTTTAAATGCATGCTTCATTACATTTTCTTCTCCAAATTACAACCCCAAATTAATGACGTAACATACATTTTTGCAGCAGCTATTAACAAGTTGAGGCCTACACAATAGTCAACAATAACTAAATAGAGTATGCCTGCACAACAATTAAAACTCGGCGTATCGCCACACCCTTATTTTCCAACCCAAAATAACCATAACCAAATCCTAACCACTAGTCTTCAAACCATTAAAACCATAAAAAATATGTATAATACAGTCCTATAATTATTCAATATAGCCATAATAGCTTGAACTCGCCGCTTCCAATCATCATCCTATACGTTCATCCATTAATTACATTCGGAGTCATGTCTTTCTCTTCATATTCTATAAGAGCTTAAAAGGACAAAACCTAAACTTAAACTTGATGGAGCTTGCAGTATATTAACATGTCTTGTCAATAATAAACAGTCTCCTTAAACGCAAGCCATTGAACCAAGAAGAAATAATTTGAAAATTGCAATGCAATAATAGAACCAACGTTACACTAATTTATGTTACAATTTGTAACACCCCGTATTCAGAACAGAAAAAAATGCAGATTTTGAGAAGTTGCAGGTGTAACTTACGGTCACCATCCACGGACCGTAGGTCAGACCACGGCCCGTGCTGGTGGTCCGTGGTTCACCACTGCAACCCCTCCCCAAACCAGCTCAGAAAATTGGC
>JAJOOF010018641.1:0-22788 GCA_029582545.1 Solanum lignicaule
AAAAATATTACTCTAAAAAACAGGTGGTATATAAGAACAAAAAAGATAATTCGGAATCATTACTTTTTTCATTCCAAAATAGTTATTTCCATAGTTAATTTAACTAATTTTGAATGTTAAATTAAATTAGATTAATTTAATATTTAAAATTTAAATATTAAAAATTATGATTGAAAACCACATCTTAAAAGTGTTGGTCAAAATTCATATCATTTAATTCTATAACAAATATTTTGGAAGGAGTACAAATGAATAATAATATTTTAGTTAGTTAAATAGTGACAGTTACATAATTATTCGCTCATTCCATCTCATATTAAGTGATTTATTACTTTTCATTTGTTGATAATTAATTTAATAAATTAAAAATTAAATTTGATGGACAATAATTTTTTTTTAAAAATAATCTATCATACTAGAAATGAACTTTTTTAATTTTAGATTAGTTCAGTAATATCTAAGATTCTTTTTTAATCAACAAAATTAAAAAGAGAAAAAAACATAAGAGGTCTTTTTATATTTGCACTTGTAATAGGACTAATACAACATAAAAGAATGATATGAATTTTCGAAGAGGTGAAGGAGGAATAAAGAATATCCCTTTCCAATAATGAGATTAGGATAACTAAACTAATGTAATCTTTGTCTAAACTTGAGTAAATAAGTCATACTCCTTCCCTCTTCACATATTAATTAAACACCTTTACCCAATACACATGAACAAATCATAGTTGATCACAGTGAGACCAGTTCACATATGCAAATAGCTACGAAACAAAAAGAAGTAGAGGGCAAACATTGAGTGAAGAAGAAAGGCAACATAAAAGTAGATGTTACGAATCGAAAGAGAACTCTGAAAAAGTAATATACCATAAACATGAATTCACCAAAAAACTTAAAAGTTCTTCATGCCATCTCTGAGGTTAGCCAAGCAATCAAGGTATGATGATTTCTGAGGGTTGTCCCATCAAGAACTTTAAGCAATCCCTGCATCATCAAACAAAAACAAACTTTGTAAGTTTCTCAAAATGAGTGAGTTAAAGTTTATCAATGTAATGTGAAAATTCAACATTTAAGATGTATGCAAAAGGTAGAAATCCTACAAGAAAGCATGTTTCTTTACTATTAGCATCTACAGTCTACACTAACTGCAATATTTGAACTACTTAAACAATATCCGAAGAACAAAAAAATCCTATAAGAAAGCCTGTGTTGTTACGAATAACATCCAGTCATGAACACTAACTGGAATATTAGAAATACTCCAATCCAAAGAACAAAAATGTAACTCCATCAAACACTCTTTCCATATTATCCACAAAGTACTAAAGGAGCTACTTCCATGCTCTCCTTCTCTTCCTTGCCGTGCTTGATATCACTTAATTCACTTCAGACACACTCCACAGTCTACACTATAGAGTATATAATAATTGTCTACAGATGCCAAAAGTATGACCGGTCAATTCGTAATTCAAAGATTGATAGACAAATTAACAAAGGAGGAAATTAGCAATTGAATAAAGGCAACAAATTTTCTAATACTTTCATCAGTAATGAGGGAGGGAAAAAGAGGGGAGGGAAAAACAATTGTCTCATAGAAGATAAGTAAATCAGTTCAGGAGTCGAGGTTAATAAATTTTCTGTGTTTCCCTTGCTAAAAATTATCATAGCTCTACAGGATCGATATGTTATTACTTTTTTTTTCTGTGACAAAAATGACATAATGTTGATTTCCAAGTTCCATATATTTCTTCTGTTTTCGAGAATGACAAATGACAAAAGATAAAAATGAAAATGAACAAAGGTTCATATATGTCAAAAGTTCCATATATTTCTTCTGTTAGTATTTCACATGTATCATTATTGATTCAAAGTCCAGCTTAAAAACTATAAAGCGCCAAGGCCAGGGAATACAGTTCTCAGTATGTGTTCACCCTTTTTATTAAATCTCAAAAACTCTTCCGCAAGATCAATAGAACTTTATATTTTTTTATAAGGAAAGGTTAATAGAATTGGACCAATGTTTTCTTAAATAGTGCTATTGGCTAAGCCAGTATGTGTCTCGACTAGTTCACAAATCAGTTTGTTACAACCACAAGTACATTTGCTGGGGACCTTTGCACTAATGCTATTATGGAAGTATTATAGTAAGAATGAATACCTAGGATACATGTTAACTTCTCAACGGATTCTCTATCATCTCTTCTTCTTTTCTTTTTTTTGTTTTAATTAATTGGTCTATGTTATAGGATAATAAGATGGTTAGAAATCTGAAAGAAGCTAAGAGCAGCACTAATACACAAGCATCTCAACCAATTGAACAGAATTAACTAAAGTAATCAGTAGACTTAGTTCACACAGTAATTAACACATCAGAGTTAATGTGCTAAGTTCCCGGAGTTCCTGTTTAACACGTTCACGAGCACATAAAATAAGAAAATGAAGCAATGACAACATCTAAAAGTGGGAGCTGAGAACCTACACATAGCAAGTATATATATATATATGTACTTATGTAGTAACATAAACTGGAGTATAATGATAAATTGATCATCAAACCTTGTGACTTTTTTGCGCACCAATTTATCTTGAGCATCTTGCTTCTTAACAGGTAGCATCCCTCCAATCAGAAATAGGCTCTCTGAATAATCAACAATCACATATGATCCATCCTTATTATTATCAAAGCTGAATTTTTCCTTGATTGAACTAGTTATGGGATCACACAAGAATATCACTCCATTTTCATTCTTAGCTACAATGTCACCATTCCTCAAACAGCCCAATATTAGGTCAAACCCGACTAACGGTCCAACACTGTATTTCTTACTCCAACCATCTACATCATCCATTACCCAAACATCCATATGACAATCATCTTTATGATCCCAGTCTAACATACAAAGAGAACCCTCCAATTCCACAAGATATTGATGCTTCTTACGCCTTCCTATCGAAGGTAACTTCTCAAAAACTAGTTTCCCCACATCAAATCGCACAAACACAGCACGCGATCCGAACTTATCAGGCATACAAACCAACCAATACGCCACCCCTTTAACAATCACATTGCAAGTAAACTCAAGAATATGAAAAATCATCTCATTTTTCAGCTTCTTCCATTTCCCACTCTTACTCGAATACATCTCAACATGGTTCGGGACTGCATACATTATGCCCACACAAAAGATTCTCAAGATCAGCAAATCGTTTTGTTGGAAATCAAAAGCCATTCCAATAGACGCCAAAAAGTGCAGTCCCTGACGGGGCAAGCTATCAGTGAGCTCCACCATCTTATACTTCCTCATCGCCGGGTTCCAAAGGGTAATCAGTTCACCCCATGGTGGATTAAAAAGGCAGATAAAGCCATTGCAAGGACCCACAATGTACATATTGGGGAAGAAACAGGGGAAGGGGCTGTCCACCTGGACAACTGATTCCGACGGGTTGTATAGTGAGACTACATGATGATTAGACTCGTGATGACGGCTGCCTATAAGAATAGATGAACCGGAGAACTGCAAAGAAGAAGAGTGACGGAAATGGGAGGCGATGAAATCGGGTTTGGAAATGAGGTTTCGCCATTGCTTGCTAACACACCTGAATCGTAAAAGGGTTTTGACAGGGAGACGGGAAAGGATGTTAGAGATGATTTCTCTTGGGAAATAGAAGTGGGAAGTTGGTTCTGGTTCTGCTGCAGCTCTGCATTTTGGTTCTTTTGAAGTTCCTTTTCCTTTACCTTTACCTTTCTTCTTCCCATTTCCTTTGCCCTTAGGAGGCATCTCAGAAGCAGGAAAGGGTTTTTTTGCAAAATCACAGTAACAATCTTAACAAAGAAGAAGGGTTTTAGGGTTGCGAAAATCAGAGCATGTATTTGTCTTTTGTGACAGAACTGGGGACTCGACAGAGCCCTGTTGGTTTTGGCATCAGCTCTGAATAAAGGAAGGATACAATACAGAATTTGTACTGTATTCTGTGATATAGTTGGGATGAATAATTATATGATTTTTCAGCGTTACATAATGTTACAAATTACTAATACTTTTTGTTTCGTGCATTTTTTTAAACCTATTTCGTATTAAGGTATGTATAATTTTAACATGTATTTACATGATTAAAGATACAATTGCCTTTTGTGCGACAATAAACAAGAAGAAATTGTTGTGCTGTTCAATTCTGTATTTTGGAACACAAGCCAAATTTATATGCAAGATCGAAAATTCGATTTTAGCAAGTCAAATGTTTTTATAAGAGCTAGGTAACTCAATTCATTCATAAGTCAAATGCAGAATCTCAAGCCTTACAATCTCTTATCTTGAAATTTCAATATTTTTACCAGTCCAAATTCAAGTACACTTGAGCCTAGCCTTGAGTTTGTTTTGGAGCTTGAATGGTGTACAGGGAGTTGAGCTGCCTACTTATTAGCATGCTGTTATTGAGAGCCATTTGAAGTTCCAAGTCATCAGACCACCATTGTTTAAGCCTATGTGCCTCAAGAAACCTCTGCTTTGCCTTTGACACCACAAAAAGCTTTACACCGGTTAGCGCATTTCCACCAGGTTTTACTTCTTTCTCCTTATTACCAATATTGAAACTATTGTTTTGTACTCCATCTGGATAATTGTAGTAGCAGCATATGTAGTCACTTGTGTTAACATACAAATGAGGCATAGGCAGCATTTGCTTAAGCTCTGAAGTGATTCTTGATTCTGTAGATTCAACTGCATCCTCCGCGATGCTCTTGCTTTGATACTCTGAGTTAGAAGGAAGCATTGATTTGAACCTTTTCCACACAAATCCAGCTTTTCCACTCAAGATTCTATAACTCATGGCCAATGAAACAGATGGTGGATTGAAAAGATGTGCTTCTACATAAGTTCCTTCAGCAGCTAACGCCTTGTATACCTCGAGAGCAAAACCAGCTCCTAATGAGTGCCCTGTGATGGACACATTTTTGCTCCCTTGCTGGTTGAAGATGATTGATTTTAGAGCCGATAAGAGTCTTTCAAATCTGAAGGATCCCTTGAGACTTTCCCATGCTAAGTAACGTAGATCATCCTCGATGTCTCTCCTTATTGTGGGGTTCTTCAAGAGTGTTCCTCTGATGGCTAATACCACTTTTGGTGCACCAGTTGGTCTTATTGGTATAAAATCAGCCAGGGCTGCTGCTTGATCCCACTCCAAAACTGCAGCAAATATCGAACCATCTCTTTCATCTACAAGGGGTTCAACCAGTTTGTACTTAAAGGGTGTCCACCACTGTGGTGCAAGGGCAGTTTCTAGGCCATACCTATTTTCTTGTCTGTCCAGTTCAAGCAAGTATGCTGATTGTACAAAACAGGCCATCACTACTCTTTTGTAGCTTTCGTTCTTCCTGCACATTCTATACACCATTATAAGTAGTACAAGGAATTGAAATCTATACGAAGACATGAAATGATAAACGGAAACTAACCAACTGGAGCTGATGATTTCTCTCCATCCGGGAGAAGAAATGTGTCGAGGACCAAATACATGGAAGGCCTTGGGATGGTACTGGAAAGAATGGTTTCTCTCCATGGAATTCTTTCTGAAGGACCAATATGTTCTCATTTAGTCACTTCTTTTTTCTTGAGTTTCTTAATAAGGTGGAGGTTGTATGTAGCAAATAAAATGTGACAAACCAGCCTTCATAAAAGAGAAGAAAATACACTTCCCAACGCCTAAAAGGGAATCACTTTTGCATTTCATATAATTTGTATATGGTATCGGATACCAGTGAATTAATATGGATTCTTCTGCCATATCTCATACATATTAAAACAAAATGCAAGTGTTTTATCTTGGTAAAGAACACTCACCCTTGCAAAATTAGTCATGTCTGATCTTATTCTATTCCTATAGATCAGCTTACAACAGAATCTGGTTCTGTTTTGCTCTGAATGACCTAAAAAGAAAACTAGCATAATGCTCTAGGAATACATATATATATATATATATATGGTTTCTTTGTCCTAATGTTTCGCATGCACTTTCATTTATATTATCTGATGAACATCTTATCGAATCTCAAGGATAAGACGAAGATCCACGACATCATTAAACAAATATTTATTGAGTCTCTAAATATTTTGATCTCCTTTTTCTCTCATCCTACTCGATTCTGATTCATGAAAATCTTATTTAAAACCGATCTCTTTGAATCTTTCCTTATTGGAACGAATCTGGCAATAAAATAGGATATCATAACTTCATCTTAATTTGACAACCGCCACACCAATATCCTGAGAAACCTGGCTTAGGAAAATGGACAGGTGAATCGTGATTGCCTTGTCCCCTTCTATCGATTTTATTTGAAAATATTCAACAATATTATATTACTTAATATTATTTTAGTATAAGAAATTACACAAATTAGATATTTCGTTATTTCTAATATCTGATCTTTATTTTTAAAAATTAATTATTATCCATTATTTAAATTTTACTGACCTAAATGACTAATAAATACTTGATGAGTGAAAAACAATAATGACATACAGTGGTGGAGCCAAAAGTTAAGCTCTTTTTAAAAAGGAGAAAAATTGTATTTCACGAAAAGGGTTAAAAAATTAAACTCTTTTTAAAAAAGAAAAAAATTGTTCCAAGTGAGATTTGAACACGCGAGCACTGATTCATTAAAAATGTCTAAACACACATTCAAAACATCTTAAATCACTAGGCTATAACAATTTATTATGTCAAGAGTGTCCAAAATATGTTATTTAATCACTTCGTGTGTCATTTTACTTGTATATGCGATATTTTTTTCCGACGAAGGGTGTCCAATTGGACACCCTAGCGTACATGTGCCTACGCCATTGATGGCATATACAGTCTAGTCCTATTGGTGGGAATAAAGCGTACGCAAATCTTTCTTTTACCTCATGAGATAAAAAAGTTATTCAAAGACTTCGACTCAAGTAACGCTTATAAAAAATCATACGGAAGAAAATAAGTTAATAAGTACTACTTATTTGAGTAAGCATCATATCACATACCAGGAAAAGAAGCATTAACAACAAGTAAGTAATATGAAAATCAAAACACAAGACACAATCGATAGCAATATAAAACACAAAAACTATCAAAAATACTAGTATTAAAGGAAAAACATGATTGAGTGCCAAACAACCACCAAGTCTAAATTGCAAGAAAGCGAGACAATGGTCAACTATCTACTAACTTTCTATTTAAGTTAGTGACCTCTAAATCCTCATATCTATGGCCCTATCCTCCTGAAGATGTTATAGCTTGTTTAAAATTACATGTCCTCAATACTTCTTCAATGTGTCTCTACCCCTCGAACCCACTATCGCCAATCTGAACTACTCTATAATGGAGCCTTTTCACATGTCCAAATTATCTCAGTCTGGTTACCCTTATTTTATCCACCACAAAAATCACTCCTACTTATCTCTAGTGTCATTATTTCTTATCTTATTCCTTCTAGTATGCGCACACATCTACGTCATAATTCTCAGTTAAATAGCCCTTGGGAATTTTTAATTGGCCAACTTTTTTCCCTCTTCATGCCAAGAGTCAAAACTAAAGCTGTCAGCATCCCCAAAATTGTCTTTGTCGATTCACAAATCCCTTTCCCGTCTTCACCTTTCTAGCAAAGATGGCAGCTAAAGGCAAAGGAAATAGGAAAAGGAAAGGGAAAGGGAAGGGGAATTCCAAGAAAACAAAGAGCAAACCTCCGGACCCAACATCCGACTGCATTTTCCCTAGAGAAATCATCTCTAACATCCTTTCTCGTCTCCCTGTCAAGACCCTTTTACGATTCAGGTGTGTTTGCAAGCCATGGCGGAACCTCATTTCCAAACCCAACTTCATAGACACCCATTTACACCGTTCCTCTTCTTTGCAGCCCACTAATTCTCCCATTCTTATACACACCCGCCATGTCAAGTCCACCGATCATGTACTCTCACTATTCGACTCGCCGGAATCATCAGTTACCGAACTCGATAACCCTTTTCCTTTCTTCTTTCACGAGATGGCCGTTGTGGGTTCATGCAATGGCATTGTTTGCCTTTGTAAGCCACCTTGGGGTGATGTAATCACTCTTTGGAACCCAATGATGAGGAAGTGTAGGGCGGTGCAGCTTTCGAAGAAGAAACCCCTAATGGGAGTGCACTCTGGTGTATCCATTGGGTTGGCGTACGATTCACAAGAGAATGATTTCATTATCTTAAGTCTTTTGTGTTTCAGGGTAGGATCTAGGGTTCCGGATGAAGTGGAAATGTGTTCGATAAAGAGTTTCTGTTGGAAGCAGGTGAAAAATGAGGTGGGGTTTAGAGTTCTTGGGCCCTGTTGCAATGTGATCATTAAAGGGGTACCTTATTGGACCGCTCTAGTAGAGGATGGGTATGGGTTACGTGAGGTGTTGGTGTATTTTGATGTGAGTAGGAAGGTATTTGAGAAGTTACCTATGCCGGGAATAACAGTGGGAACTCAGTGGCAGCTTGTGGATTTGGGGGATTCCGTTGGTATGTTAATCTGGGCGAAAACGGACAAATATAACGTTGATGTTTGGGTAATGGATGATGAAGATGGTTGGAGTAAGAAATGCAATGTCGGACTGGTGTTCGGGTTTGACAGAATTATTGGTTGTTTGAGGAATGGTGACATTGTTGCTGAGAATGAAAATGGGGTGTTGTTACTCTTTGATGTGGGGACTAGTTCTGTTAAGGCAAAATTGTGCATCGCTAACGCTAAGAGAGGTTCATCCGCGATTTTCAACTATTCAGAGAGCCTAGTTCTAATTGGAGGGATGCTACCAGTTGAGAAGCAAACTGCTAGAGATAAAGTAGCACGTGAAAACCTCCTAAAGTGCGGTGATGAAATCTTTGTCTTCTCAATTACATTTTAAGTTACTATATGCTTGCTTTGTGCTGATTGTTAACTCCCTCTTTGAGATGTTGTTGCTTTGTTTATCATGTTGTGCATATATATATGTTACGGGCACCTGGTGAAACTAAGCAGATAGACTATGATTTAATTTTCTATGTGAACTCACTCTACGATTTGTTTACATAATTCTAAGCAATTAGTGTCATTATAAAAAAAAAAAATTCTAAGCAATTAGTGGAGATGCTTGTGAATTGCTGTTGTGGTGTTCTGTTTTTCAAAGCATCAGTTGTGGTGCGGTCAATAAGCAGCAAGGAATAGACATAATATGATTGTTAGATCCTTGAAGTTTGTGTGTTAAAATTTCTATTTGGCGCTGTAGTATTCTGAGGTAGTTGGTTCCATTGTACCTATCTGCTCAACTGAGCCAGTGCTTTTCTGCTTTCAGATGTTCTTTTTCTTGTTTCTGGCAAGTGTTCTTAAATTTGTATCTCATTTCTTGATTCAAGAACTTTTATACTTGTATATACAAGTATGGGTGTTATTAATCATATAGATGTTAATGTTGAACTAAAGATTATATTCAATGAAAGGGTTAGCTACTTTTGTCATTCCTACCATATCTGGTGTATGTGCACCCTCTATCTCAAATGGAGTGTGAGACATCCATATCTTAATTTTTGGATGCGCAAAGATATAACTTTAGTTTAACAGCCAGTATAAGAGGTCTTCTCTTTGTAGAAAAGATCTCCTTTTCATTTAATTATTTGCTACTACAAAACTCAAGTTGCATCTCTGGGGCTTTTCAGCTAGACTTTCTTGCTTTGTATTTCCATAGCTTAGAAGCTTTCTCTAGAATCCTCTCCTCGTAGAAAGGATCTTCTTCATTTAATTATTTGCTACTTCAAGTTGCATCTTTGGGGCATTTCAGCTTGAATTTCAAGCTTTGTTTATCCTTAGCTTAGAAACTCTCTCTTCTTGCTTCCTGTCCACTGTCTTTTCTCCTTGGTTCATTGGGACTTTGTTTTAGACATAATATTCTTAGCTATTTGGTCCATGGGTCTCTGAGGAGCATGTTCGGAGTAGAAATGAGTGGCGCGAGGGATTGTTGGCTTTGAAAGATATTTGGAGAACTCACTTGCATTCTTTTTCTTGATAATGCAGGGCTGGCATAAATTTGAAGATCATTTCCACCGACGATCCCCAACAGGTTGACTTGGCTACTAGGATTGCATGAAGAAGTTTCTGCTGCCCCCTTATGCTATCCTTAGAGATGACATGAAAAACTTTTGACATCTTTTTAGTTTCAAATCCACAATGTATGTAGTTCCTGGTCTCTCAAATGTTTATATTAAAAGAAGAAGATGAGTTTAATTCATCTGACTACTTTGTTGATTAGATTGTCAACTAGTATCTATTGCACATTGTTTTGATTAACTAGTATGGGTTTGTGGCCGAATATTCTGATTCGACTTTAGTTGCATTTTCACATCATTCAAATGATCCTCAAACATATCATTCCTTTGTGTTTATTGTAGCTCACCCTTAGCTTCCTTCCTTGAGCTAACCTCCTCTACCGCTTTTCTACATGCCCATCAAGAGAAGTCAGTCTGCTCAATCCGCAATCATGAACTAAAGAAAGTTTTGCGTCATAAAATCTTCCATTGTGTTCTCTTCACTCATTTTTTGTCCCTTTTCCCATAAGTGTTTTTGCAATTGAGTCAGGGGCATTTAATGTAATATATTATTTTTTCTCTTCTTAAATTTTGGTCTTTCATCCAAAATAATTTTTTATATCCACGTGTTGGCGTGAAACTTACCAGCTAAGCCAAACCGAAAAACAAATTGACAAAACCAGCAGCACATCTTACCCCCAAGAGAAACCGAAGATCGCGAAATCGCCGATCACGTAGCCGCGCCGATCTGATTCTGACAATCGGCGTCAGAAACAATACAACTTCGACTCAATCCCGGAACCCTAAACTGTTACTCGATCTCTATCAGGGGAAGTATGAGCAAAGAAGACGGGAAGAATAGGGCCTCTTCGGCAACCGGCGACCCCTTGCCGGCAAACTATTACTACGGTACATTTCAAGGAGTAGCCAACCATCCGCCTCCTCCTCCACAGTCTCACCAAGTGTTCGGTTTTCCTCAGCCCGTTCCTCCGCCTGGTGCCGCCGGCGCTCCTCCTCAATACTATCCTCATGGTTATCAAACTGTTCACGGTGTGTTTTCCCACGTATTCATATTTATCTCACAGGCGCTTCCATGATTACTTTTTTTTTTATGCTGGTTGATAAATTCTGTTTGTTTCCGTCAATTAAGCTAAAGTTGGGAATTTTAATTCAACTTTTCATCCTGTCTTTTTTAAAATAACAACGGATCTGGGAAGCATAGAGTTTACGCAAACCTTATTGGGAGGTATATATAGCATGATTCGTTAAGGTACAGTTTTTGTGTGCTAATAAGTTAATTTGGGACAGAATGCAGGGTATATAAGTTTTTTGGTTATAGTATATGATTGTATGGTTTCGTCACCAATAAAAAAAAGAAGAAATCGTTGTATGGTCTTGTCATTGAGGAGTTACAAGAAGGGGATTGATAATATGGTGAACGCGTAGGGAAGAATTATAGCTGTTAAATTAGAACTCAGCAAAATGCCATATGAATTTTGTATAATATGGTGAACTCTATGCAAAAATTTAAACATAATGAAAGAAGTACATAAAATATATGTCTGGTGATGATATCCATTTCTACTCCTCATTAAAAGCTGCTTATCCCATATAGGAAAATATTCCAGAAAAATTCAAGCTGTAGCAGGAATCAACTATGTATGAAATCTAAATTAGTTGGAGTTGGCTAAATGAATCTTCTGTATCCATTGCACTCTCTTTGGGTCAAATTCATTTCAATGCTTAATAATATGTCTTTTAAAGCTAATTGCCTTTTCTAAAATTAGATATTCACAAAATCTCACACTTGTTCTACACAAACATACAAGTTTGTAACAGAAGTGAAAAGATTCTTGACAACCAAAGGTCTTATGTAAGTAACAACAATTAAACTTTAATTTTAACTAGTTGGAATCACGGGCATGGTGCTTTCAGCCTTACTTTTATTAGTTGGTATCACGGACATGGCGCTTTTACCTCAGTCCCCATTGATTTAGAGGGATTGTAGTACTCTTTAAGGCGACTACCTCCATGTGATTTTAGATCTAACACATTCCGTTTATCTGTACTAAAAAAACAAAATAGAAAATAATGAACTCAAACTAAAAACCTCAAAATATACACATATCCATACAGAAGTTAGACATTAAGAAGGCCTATGATCATGTGAACAGAAGGTTCTTGTTGAACATAATCAAGGATACAGGTTCTGATGGGAAGTGGATTCAAAGGACTCATTTCTTTAATTCTATAGTAAAGCTTTCGGTGATTATGAATGGCTTTCCAGCAGTATTTTTCACAGCTCACAGAGGCAAGACAGTGAGATTCCCCTGCCCTTTTTCTGTTAATAATAGTCATGGAAGGAATTAGCAAATAGTCCATAAAGCCGTTCGTCATGATTAGCTAAAAGGTTACTGTGTAGGGAGAATCTCAATGGAATTGTCACACATTCTTTAAGTTGATGACACCTTGATTATGTGTGCTCAGAGGAGAATTACTTAAGAATTTTCATGATCTGTGAGGTGAGGTTGATTCTGATCTTTATGTCAATCTTGTAAAGAGCTTTTCATATCAGCTTAAATGATTAGTCAAAAGTGGTGTCGCATCCTGGGGATGCCTATCGTAACTGGTTACCAATCTTCTTCCACCTGATGGGGCATCATTGAAAAAACGGAGAGGAAGTTCTCAATCTCTAAAAGACAGTATCTATTGCTAGTTGTTAGGAGTGAGATTAGTTTTGTTATACTGTCTTCTTAGATTCTTTACTTGCTTACTTGATGTCATTTATTCCTACTCCTGCTGTTGTGAGTAAAGTTGTAAATAAAGTAAAGAAAGAATCTTTTATGGCAAGGAAAGAGGGAAGGCATATCGGCCCCAGCGCTTTGTTCAATAGCAAAGGTAGTATAGTGTGTGATGTGTGGTAGGCACACATCACTCATTCATATTTGTTATTTTAATTGAGAAGGATAGAGGAGTGAATCCATTATCCAATGAGTTTCGAAGTTAGAAACAACAATTGCCCCAATTAGTAAGGGGTCTGGAAGCAAGTCGGGAAATATTGGTGCACTTTCTCATCTGAAGTGTAGTTCAAAGTACGAATTGGGAAGAAGGTGAAATTCCTGTAGGAATCTTGGCTTGGTCATACTTTCTTGAAAGTATGATATGCTGATTTGTACAACTTTACTTCAAACACTGACTATCAGTTGCACAGTGTAGATGGCGCATGGTTGGAAACTTTGTGTTAGAAGAAACTGTTTGATCGGAAAGTGGAAAGGTGACATCTCTATTGCAGGCAATTAACCAAGTTCATTTTGATCTTGAAATAGAAGTTACACCAATGTGGAGACTGCTAGTAGGAAGAACTTTACAGTACAAACAATACTACAAAATGCTTAACCCTACTGTCTGCAGATTTCCTCAATGGATTTGGTAAATGATTCAGGGTTCTAAAACACTATTCAAGGTACCCTGTCTTACTTGGATTTTCCCTTTATGATTGTCTCACTCAAGGGGAATGTAAATTTGCAAGAGTGTTTCAATTGCGAAAAGGAAACCGAGGACAGCAAGTACCTCTTTGATCTGTTCTCACACTAGTCAGCTTTAAAATCTCTTTTTGGCAATGTTTGGTGAACAAGCTGGTTGATGTCAAGGAGACTAGAGAACCTTTTGAAACTGAAAGGGTCGTAAATGCAATAAGAATCTGCAGAAAAGAAATGGAGAACCATTCCATTTTCTGTATGTTGTGTCATGCGTGATAGTGAAGAAGAGAAACCAGAGGTGCTACTGGGGCAAAGCAACTTAAGCATATTGTTAGCACTCCTTTAGTCTACCAACGGTTTACACACGGGAGATTTAAGGAAATTAGGAAGTAGATTACTTTAGCTTATAAGTTATTTAGTTGTTCGCAGTAGATTACTACAGCTTTTAAGTATTTATGTTTTCATTTTCTGTGTAGCAGTTATTGCAGTAAGGAGGTTATTCCTCCACTTTCTCATTCAGTTGTAGTAGGCAGTAGGCAGTTACTTTCTTTGTTTCAGTGTTGTATTTAATGTATTTGAATTCAGTGAAAGGTTATGCAGAAAATTACTACGTCTTTGAGTACTTCAAACTCAAGAGATTGCAAGTTCTCTCTTAACGAACCAGCATCATAGGTCGTAGGAACAAAACATTCGATTTCACACTACAACGCCCCATAACCTGATCCATATCAGGGGACCATAACACATATATTCTGACTTTGGATGTTTATCTCTTCTAACCTTTTGGTATAATTTAAAGAATAGAAGTACTAGTAAATTTGATATATTTCATAGATTATCTTCAGTTTGAACAGGGGTTATAACTAGGCAATTGGCAATTTTTTGTTGCTGGGAAGTGACCTTTTTTTGTACTGTCCAGCGCTTTGTGCTTGGCTGCTTATATTAATAAAACAAAATGTTTTGTTCACTTATGAAAAAAATGTATCCTCCCCCTTAAAAAGATAGAGAAGATACATATATTACGGGTGATGATTGATGTGTTATGGATGATTCACTTTCTTCAGAGTAACTTCGTGATTTGTTAAGAATCAAGATTGTGTTGCTTGGAAAGTGAACTGAAGAATAAAGAGTAGAATAAGGAAAATGATGAAAGCAAAAAATCCACCTTAGATTTTGGCTGTCAGAAAATTTTGGAGTTCTGGATCTTCGTAATTTTATTTTGGTGTCTTTTGCTTACATGTCAAAAGGCTTCTTTAATTTTTAAAATTTTGTGCCCAGTCACACACTTCCACATTTAAAAAAGAACTGACATAGGAAGAATGTTGAACTAGTTATACATGCTGTCTCGAAAAATTTCAGGAATGACTTTTTTGGAAATGTTTTTAAATATTTTCTTCTCTAATTGCTAGTTTGAAAATATTTGGTTGTTCAAATCATTATTTTAATGTCAGAAGATATACACCATGTTTATTATGTTTCTTCACTATGGCTTAGGTTATGCTGTTGCTGAAGGTAGACCTATGAGGGAGCACCGTCTTCCTTGCTGTGGTGTGGGGATCGGCTGGTTCTTGTATGTTTCTATTCTTGTACCTTTTCTTGAGCCCTTGTTTTTAAATTTTCTTTATATATTGTGGTCAGATTGATAAATATTTTGTTTTATGCAAAAAATGTGATATATGTAATCATACTCGGGTTTTATTATTATTTAAGAACTCTTTCATTGTCTTTAGAGTCTTATTTATATTAAAATAAAGACTGGTAAGTTGGATGTTGGGGAAACAATGTGAAGGCACTCAGGAATAACAACTCAGCGGTTTCAAAACGTGTGATCTGATAGTTGCTACTGGATTACCTCTTTCTGGTGTTTCAGTGACCAGATTTTCATAAACTCAATTTATGACTGCTGTAAAGATTGATTAAGATTTCATTGTTGGCTGACTTTCAATTTCTTCTGTTTTGTTTCCAAGGTTCATCTCTGGTTTCTTTCTTGGTACCATACCTTGGTACGTCGGAGCTTTTCTTCTTCTGTGTGTACGGATTGATTATAGAGAGAAGGCTGGCCTTATAGCATGCACATTAGGGGTAATTTCTCTCTCTTTCTCTCTCTCAAATTACTGTGGCAGTTACTTTATATACCTTGATTTCACCAGGCATGGCTATGTTAGCCTCACACTTGTAATACTGGCTTAATGTCAGAAGTATGCTCTCATTTCTATCTACTGGCATTATGGGTGATCCTGAAACTGGGATTCCTTTCACATGTGCTATGACTCTCCATGATATTCTATAAAAGTTATATAGTCTGAGAAAGAGAAAAGGATGAATACAATTATGAAGAAATAAGATTACCACTTACCAAGAGATGAAATGGGAAAAGGAAAAAAGGAACAAACTTAAGCAATGTGTGTGCCACTTATTTCTTTTGTTGGGGTAGACTGGAAGTGGAAGGTTAAATGAGAAGTTTGAATGCTATATAAATTGTAGATTTAATTCTCGCAGCTTGGGTGAATTAGACAAAAGATGTGTGTAGTAAGTCCTCTCATTTTTGGGATGGATAATGTGCAGTAGCAATAGTTTGCTAAGTGCTTTGTTTTTGTTTCAATTGTATGCTTGATGATATCCCTTCTGTCACAAATTCTGGGCATAATATGCTTTTCTAGGAGTCGAGTTGAGCAATATTGTTGGGTACAATTACTGAGTTTCATTGGGTACAGGGTAAAGGAAAGATTTTTGGTACATAGCAGAAGTACCCTTAAAACTTATGGTTTTAAACATATTTTGTCACTTTTATGGATATAAATGCATGCCATTAAGGCTAAAATTTGATGTTTAAAGTTGAAGAGTTTGCAAATTTATAAAGGTGTTATTCTTTGTTGTACGAACTAAGAAAAAATGTGTGCCATATAAAATAGAACAGGGTGAGTAATAAAATTTGGTTTGGGCAGCTATAAATTTTGAAAAGAATAAATGTTTTGTACTTCTAGAGTATGTGGATTTGATATTGAATAACTGTATTTTGTTCCACCCTGTGAGTGCTTACCCGCCTTACCTTGGAATTTACTTCATTTCACTTAGATATCCCTTTTCTATTGATATTTACCTTACACAAGAGCAGTCCTAAATATATATTATAACTTGGCTTTTCTATGACCATATATTAGTGAACATTAAAAGGATGGAACAATTAAACTAGGTTTGGAGATGGATTACATTTGGGTAATTAATTCTAAGACCAACCTCTTTTAGCTGCCCATTTTTTGGCACAATTGCTTTTAGCCCCTTCTCATGTCATGTTTGATGTACCCGGTCTGCCAGATAAAACCCAACCATCAAATTGTGGCTGCGAGGAAGCATTTCTCACAAATTATTCAACAATAGCCTTTATTCTCGATAGAGCCAAAGTCCTAATCTGACTCTTGCATGAGTTTTTGGTTTCTTTATATATTTATGTTACTTTTCCTTCTAGTGCTGACTGATATTCAGGAAAGCTGGGGCTTGAAGCCTTATTATGTTCATATGTTCGTTCAATCTTCTTATTCTGATCATGGATTTGTATCCAAGTATGTGCATTTTAATTCTTCTAAATTTGAATTGGAGCAACTTCTTTGCTGGCACATAAAAGCCTTCCATGTAAGCGAATAAGCAATCCTGCACTGATACTCTTGTGCAGTAATGTTGCTCTGTTTGCAGGGGAATACTCAAGTCGTCTGTGTTAGTGTCAATCATACTCTATTTGTGTTACAGTTAAATACCCTTTCTTAGTGATGCTAAACGTGAAATGTAATCTGCTACGAAGGTGCTTTAAACCTTTCTTTGTTTGGGGTTGAGGGTGGTTTTGGGAGGGACAAGTAGGGGGAAGATGAGATCATGGATAGACAAATATTTGTTATTACCATCCAAGCAGTTGTAGCTATGCACTGATTAGCTTTCTGATTTCTGCAGTACCCAATAAAAGCACAGTATCAGCTCATTACTTCATTATTTCTTTTCTCATACGATATCAGCCTGACTTTGTTTATTTGTTCGGTAAATCAGGCCATGCTTGCTTTGATTGCTGTGACTTTTGGTGTGACAAAGGCAACTCATTCCTGGTGAGGCTATCCAGGCTGCAATATGTGAACTTATCATGGCGATCTCCATAGAAAAGGGGGAAAGAGAGAAAGGATAGAGCAACTTAAGTAATTGGTTTATGTTTGTAAGATGTATCCTTTTCTCAATATGTATAGCAAATATTGACTTGGGTGGTTCTTATACTAAACAGGCACTTTCCTTTGTAATGCTTATGGTACTTCTTGGTTTTGCTCCAATAGTGATGTATATTTTTTGAAAATTCCCCAAAATACAAGTGCAGAACTATATTCAGCTCCATTGGGGGGGAAGTTCACCATTTTTTAAGATTTTGGCTTCTTTGGATATACATCTATGCGTGAGGGTCCGTCCAGATGAACTATTTTGTTGGTTAAAAAGTTTCATAATGCTTTTTATTTTAAATTTAAATATAAAATAGATTTAATATACATTTATCCAATTCATTTCGATATTTTTTGTAAATTAAAATTTTTTCAATATGATTATTAATTCACATTGGAATATATTAGTCTTGTAAAAAAAAAAACTTAAAAATCATATATGATTGGTTGGATGGTTTTTAAGTTTTTGCACGAATTGTCTTATTTCGGGGTGGTATTTATTTGTCTCTCAAATCTATGGTCATTTAGTGAAAAATTGTGTGCTAAATTTAATTTGCCTCTATGTAAATTTAGAGAATTTTTGTTTGATTAGTATAAGTTTAGAGATTTTTTGTCTTATATGGTATAAGTTTTGTAGGAATTAAGTTTTGCCTCTTGTGGCATAATTTGTGGGATTCTGAAAATGAATTTATGCTAGATGCATTAGTTAGGTAGGAACTAAGTTATGCCGTGAGTATTAATATCTCTCTTGATATAAATTATGTAGGAATTAAATGACATAACCTTATGAGACAAGTTAGATTATGATAAGAAAATATAAACTTATGCCCATAAGTAACAAAAATTAAACATTAACCCAAAATTGGAGCATTAAGACATGGGCCGCCTCCCCAATTATGTATGTAGCCCAAATTAGGTGCTAGGGCTCTATGTAAAGCCACTTTTAACTTGAACACTCTTTCTTCTTCTTTTTACTCACTTCGGCGGCAAACGTAGTGCAGAGGGAAAGAGAGCCTTGCCGAAATGGTGACGTACAAGGTAAAGACTCTTCCTTTTTCACTGGGTTTCCATTTTTATTTGAGGTTTGATCAACAATGGTGTTTATTTTTTGTTGTTATTGTAGTTCCATCAGTACCAGGTTGTCGGGAGAGCCTTGCCCACTGAAACAGATGAGCATCCCAAGATTTATCGTATGAAGTTGTGGGCTACAAATGAAGTTCGTGCTAAGTCCAAATTCTGGTATTTTACAACTTTTTCCCTATCAAACTTCTTGTTTATGTATATATGGTTAATGCTTATGCTAACCGGGTTTTGTTTGATTTGGTTGGATATAAAGGTATTTCTTGAGGAAGCTTAAGAAGGTGAAGAAGAGCAACGGTCAGATGCTGGCTATTAATGAGGTATGATTAAGATTCATTTCTCTAGTTTATCTGGACTGAGTGTATTTTTAGATTATGTATTAGAAGTGTTATGAGCAGTAGTTCAATGATAGCAATTTTTGGTGCATGGTGTTTAGTATTTGGTAATTAGTTTTTTATTTTATTTTACGTATTGGGGTTCTAATTGATTTGCGCTTTTGAATAAACAAATGTAAATCGTATGAAGTTTTGGTTGCATATGTGAAATCTGATGTATATTATTTTATACTAGGGTGGCTTTCTTTTCGGTTTGAAACTTTATCTCAAAATATTGGATTTTGAGATTGCATTTTCAATACCCATTCATCTTTATTGCCCAACAATATGTTCTTGGTTCAATATGTGCTGGAATCAGTGCTATTTACCTTGTTTTGTGCATTAAGGAGCACATCCAAACCCTGACAACTTAATGCATATTATACAAACAGTTAACATCAACTCCCCTCAAGTAATTAACACAGTGTTCCACCAAGTTTAAAAGAGGAGATAAGAGGCCTGTCTCTTGGTGTGCAACAGGAATTTCAAGCTATGATATGATGTTAGAAAATGCTGCAATATCTGGGTCGGGGGGATGGAAAAAGAAACGGCTCCGAAGAAAAAAATTGGTGTTCCCAATGCTTCTCCACGCTCAACGAGATGCGCCAACCTCGGGATGCTTTACTCCTAACCCCACAAGGTTTCGAGACGGAGCTTAACCTGAGTCTCGGTTAAGAACGGCGATGATATAGGTTTCCTTTTATTTAAGTTGGTTAGAATGTTCAAATTTGAGCAATATTGGTCCCTCTTGGCAAAATTGTTAGCAGAGAAAAATTTGATAGAGGCTATACCATCTAATTGGAATTGAGGTCTAGTTGTACACCTATGTCCAATTTTTATTTTTTGAAAATGTACATTGGTCAATTTTTGCTTAGAGCCTTTTTGATCTTGCTAGTGATTTCTTTGTTAGAAGCAAATCTAGCTAACTTTAGTGTTGGAGAACATAACTGAATAAGCAAATGAGAAATTTGTTCAGATGGAACAAAATTAAAGGGGATTCATATAGTTAGTCCAACTAGCTTTGGATTGAGGCTCTGTTGTTGTTGTTGGTTGTCTTGTCTATTGGCAATCATGAAATGATGCTTTTTGTACAGATATCCAGTTTCATGATTGTCGATAAACAAGAAAAAAACAAATCACTAGCAAGATCAAAACAGCTAGTTTAAATTATGAAAGTGTTCAGTGTTGTTGCCTGTTTATAGTCCAGTGATAGTCATTCCTGGCACCTGTGCTTATTCTTGCAAATAGAATATCTTCCCTCCAATCCCTTTCAACCATTGGTATGACCTTAATGTTTTGGTTATTGTGGCACTGCATCATGCACTAATCCCTGGTTGTTTCTCTGTCTGCTGTGTTTAAATTGTTTGTGGAGATTTTATAAGATTTCCTGAATTTTTCTCATTTTTGTGATATGTCTTTGTTGTTCCATCAAACTAGGGGATTTCATTTCAGCAATATTTCCATATCCTTTGTGTTGAACCTCCTAACTATAAAGATTGTATGTTCAACTTCTTAGATCTTCGAGAAGAACCCAACAACAATCAAGAATTATGGTATTTGGCTCCGTTACCAAAGTAGAACTGGATACCACAACATGTACAAGGAGTACCGTGACACCACATTGAATGGTGGTGTGGAGCAGATGTACACTGAGATGGCTTCTCGCCACAGAGTTCGCCATCACTGCATTCAGATCATAAAGACAGCAACCATTCCAGCTAAGCTGTGCAAGAGGGAGAGCACAAAGCAGTTCCATGACTCCAAGATCAAGTTCCCGTTGGTGTTCAAGAAAGTCAGGCCACCATCTAGGAAACTCAAGACCACATACAAGGCTACTAAGCCCAACTTGTTCATGTAACTTGTTTGGTCTTATGTGCATTGAGAAGCAACTTCAGATTTATGCAATTTTGGTGCATTAGTTGAGTTGAGTTGAGATTCATTGTGAAAGAGATATAAGTTAAACCTTTTTGTTCTACTGACCAAATGATGGTGGTTATTAGAGTATTTTTAATCATGGATTTCTATTTGCTTTTATCGTTGAAGTTCTTGCTAATAAATTTTGTTAGCATTGGTGGTAAATGTGGGGTTGATTTCGTTTGATTCATCTTGGTGTCGTCTCAGTTTGAGAAGAGGTGAGGAGTCTCACTGGGTATGCCATAAATATGTGAAAACAATTTGTGTTTGAATTTTTTTTTCCCGTATAGACCCTGTCCAGATCAATTGTTGAACCAGGAGCAATAAGAAATCTTGATCGAGTAGCTTTGTCTTTCCTGTTTCAGTCCCCCCGTGTCTTTGTTGTTGTGGTGGTGGTGGTGGTTGTATAGTATCGACCAGTTTTGGAGAATTAGCAGACGAATTGAAGACGTGCACTTGTCACAGCATATAATAAGTTTTCGTCATGAAATTTAACATCATCATACCTTTGTCAATGCATGTCCACCTTTCATCTCCAAGGTTTGCAGTAGGCCAAGTTACAATGCCCACAACCATAGATGGCAGCACCCATACAATTAGGTTTGGTAGGAGTTGAATTTGTGCACAAAACTTGTGCTTACAAAGTAAGTTTTTGTGTGGCCATCATCATCATAGGTTTCAAGCTCATATACTGGGTGAGACTTTTCTGGTGGACGGTATTTTATCACATCAGGAAAAGTTATACCGCGGTGGAAGGGCGATTAGAACCTTGGTGAATGGGTTATATAGAGAGATTCTAGGAGAGTAATCATTAGTAGAAACTAACCAACTGTACCAAGGACCTCTGGAATAAAGTCGAGGTAGTGAACCTTTGTTTCATGTAAACAAAGAAACTTTTCACCTATTTCATTATCGTCATCACGATACAGTAGACACCACGGCTGTGAAGGACGAATACTTAGCAATATAGACAGACCTCCATGAAGTACAAACAGATGCAAACCTAACTTGATCAGTAAATGTAACAAGGCAATTAGCTATTAACCTCAACAGATCCTCTGGCCACATTTTACTCTGATCTGATATAACTATAGGGAATGTGATAATTTAATTAGAGCAATACTATATTAGTACACATGTTGTAATTTGTACTGGTTTGCCAAACACCAATATGAAGATTGGTTTTATAGGAGTAATGTTTCTGATTTCTAGTTTACATAGGTTTTCTTTTCCTTTTCCTTACCTCCTTTGTTAAATATTTCAACAACTTTATGGAACTGTACTATTATATACTATCATCTCTGTTTCAATTTATTTATCCAGCTTTTTCTTTTGTCTGTTTTAAAAAAGAATATCTCTTCTAAAGATACATTAATCCAAACAAATTAATATGATTGAATTAACTATTTAAGTCCAAAAATATGATCGAGCTAGTACCTTTAAGGGATCCCTATATTTAATTGGTCTATAAATATCAACCCCAATATGTCATCTTATCCCAAACGTCCAAGTTAGTGGTACGTGTCAAATGACGTGGGATGTCAAATCAGATGAAGGAGTTACTAGGAGCATGTCACATATCAAAATAATATAGCATGCCTAGTCAAATATTACAAATTAATATGTGAATCTGCTGTATAATAATATTAGTCTGTTTTAAAAAAGAATCTCTCTTTTAAAGATACATTAATCCAAACAAATA
>JAJOOF010018642.1:0-24052 GCA_029582545.1 Solanum lignicaule
TTATTTTTATATATATATATATATATATATATATAGAGAGAGAGAGAGAGAGAGAGAGAGAGAGAGAGAGAGAGAGAGGGAGAGAGAGAGAGGGAGAGAGAGAGAGAGAGTATAGTAGACATTGAACCTCCTTCGACTAAATCATATATTTACTACTTCAAATTTTGAATCTCTTTAGTGAAAATTTTGACTCTGCTGCGGAGCGTACCCCATGCACCCTATAATAGAAAAGGTAATAGGGTTTTGAATCTTATGAAGAAATAATTCTATAAATACTCACATCCATATCAAACAAAATCACACTTGAATAAGCTTCTCTCTACAAAATAAACATAAAATATAATGGGGTTCTTCTACAACTGTTTATTTCTGGCTATTTTCATACTTCTGATGGTTGCACCCAACAAAGGTACGTACCCTTTTGGAATTATGAATACATGATTTGATATTAATAATTTCTCACATATATATTATGTTCTATGTCAAATAGGACTTGACTTTAATATCATGTAGAATTAAGATCTGACTTTAGTTCACACCTTAAAAGATGGCTAAAAAGGAGAACTATCCAAATCTTATTAGAAATCCATAATTCTTCTCTTTCATCGATGTGAGATTCATTCCAATCATCAATATATATTATATGAACTTATTCATCTAAAAAGAGGTTAATTATTTGTTATATATTATTTTAATTCGTGTCAATTTTTTTAAATTTATGATAATGAGCAGAGATGGGCGTGAAGGCAATAAATTGGTGCCAAGTTCCTAGCCAACATGTAGCCCTATGTCCAAATTTTTGCAACGATGTTTGTCCTTACTATGAAAGCAGTGTCAGTGGGGAATGCTTTGGCTATCAGTGCTATTGCACCATTACTTGTTAAGATACGTAAGAGGCTTACACGGCGAGCTATTAGCTCAGTTGGTAAAGCGCCCCCTATCAAATGGTTGTCTTTGATGTTAATTAGAAGAAGAAACAAGTTGTTGTCTTTATTTAATTTCCATTTCCATTTTATGTGTGTTCTTTAATTTGCTTGTTTCAAATAAATTATGTACCACTTATCCTTTCTCAAATGTTAATTTTAGATCAACTTAATTTTTTCAGACTGAAATTTAGATATTAAAAAAGTATAGTAAGTTGTAAACTTGCAATTTTCTCATCAAAACGATGATTTTTTTAAAATGCTGATCAAAGATCATATAGTTTGAATATCGAAAAGCGAAAAGTATTGCATAAATTGAGATGAAGGAATATACTTTATAAATATTATAGATCTGGGTATATATTTATTTGACGTAAGTATTAGGTATGCAAATAAGTTAAAGTCTTATATTTGTAGTTGAAACGAAAGAAAGAAGTGCTACATATAAAGTAGGGGTATGCAAAAATCGAACCGACCAATAAATCGAACAAAATAAAATGTTATCGGATTATTGTTATTGGGTTATTGATTTAATGGGATTTTAATAATTTTATATAAAAAAAATTATTGGGTTATCGGTTCGGTATTGATTTTTAGTATTGGGTTATTGGTTAAATCGATAACCCATTAAAAAGATTGCAATATACTACTTTACCCTTCATAAAAGTTGAATATTAATAATTTGACATTACTATACACTATATCAGTACACTACACTACATTCGCTCATCTCACACTTCACATAAAAAAATATTAATATTATGTTCTGGATGTAACATGCAATTGTAGCCTTCACCCTACATCTACTCTTATTGATGCAATTTCACATTATATGTCTTGTTTCACTATATGATAAAATTTACAGTTGATTTTTTTGTTTCACTATATCACGTCAAATTGTTAGAGAAATGATAAGTCATATATTTATTTAATGAGCATTAATGTGGTAAATTTACACTCATTTGAGACCTATTTAGATCAATAATTCAGGTCTTCAATGCCTAATTTTATCCTATTTTAATGATATTTTGACAATTTGTAGCTAGGAAGACTAATGGACAAGGCAAGGATGAATGTGTGAAACAAGGGCCAAAACCATGAAAAGAAGTGTAAACTCCACATTGGTGATCGCCTAACATGAAGGGCGGATCGCCCAATGGGTATGACCTTGCCCAAGCTAACAGTGCACAACAATTGAATTAATTGAGACAGGTCGGCGAACTAAAAGAGGAACAACGACTCTCTGAATGCAAAGGGCGAACAAGGTGACCATCGTCGAAGGTGACAGTACTTGGAGAAAGATTGAAGGCTTGAAATGCGAACAAATGTGGTACTTGACAATATGCCGAATGTGAAAGGCAGACTATGATTTGTTGATTTATGGGGTTTAGTGTTGATTTAATGTAGTGGTATTGTGTTATGCTCAGTTTTGTTATTGTTCATACATGGATTTGGGCTAATTAGCATGGGGTTAATTTATGGGTTAATGTCTCAAACTTAATTCCTACTTCTGATCTCTGATTGATTAGAGTGGGTAATTAGTTTGATACTAGCAATTTAGGTTTGATGTCTGTAATTTGCTTGAAAATAGAGATTATGGATCAAATCAATGTGCCCTATTTCTGCATCGAAAGAGAGAATAGAGTTAGTGTAGCACCTCAAATTTGAAAAGAAGGTAAAAATTGTAGGTTTCATGGATCTGGTGCTAGTACAGACGGAACCACCGACGGTCCGCAGGTCGGACCACGTACCGTAAGTGGGGACTATAGTTGTCAAGCTCCCAATGATTTAGTTTGTGAAATCCTAATACTCTTGACGGTTCACCAGGACGGTATATCATTCAATGTATGAGTCGTAGGTTAGTCCATAGGTCTATCTCAGACTTGGTGAAATTTTAGGATCAAAAGTTGGGACCCACGATTGAGGTGTACGGTTCGTGATGTGCAGTGAAACCATGACACATTTGACGCTAAAAACTAAGGTTAATGCAAGAAATTGAGTGAGTTTATGTAGATTTGATGTGTTTGTGGATGTTTAGACATGTTTACACTTGTGTGGGAAAGTTAGAAAAGAATCATGAAGAAATGCACCGAAGGAGCACCGCAGAGAACCAGATGGGACGTGATCTTCATAACGAGCCATCCCGAGGCTCGTGGAGTGGAAGAAGTGAAGAAGGTCAACTAACAAAATGCCCAAGTGAAGACCACGACGTCCTTGACGGGACGTGGTCTCTTTCACGGATCTTCCTGAGCTCCTTGAGGATGGACCAGTGATGAGACCTTGAGGAGATAAGTGTGGAATGAAGACCACAGGACCCTTGACGGGCCGTGGTAAAGTTAATGGACCGTTTGGTTGCCCCAAAAAGACACTAGGAAAATGAGTCTCACACTGTCTAAGCGTGGGACCACGGCTGCCCTTGCGGGCCGTGAAACTCTTAATGGACTGTGCTGTTGTCCGTGTAAAGTCCTGACATTTCAGTCCTACTTCGAGTAGGACTCTTTTTTGATATAATATTTGAATTAATTAGGTTTAATTTTGGAATTATCTCGTCATTGTATGAACGTAGTACAATTTTTCCTTATCTTAACTTTTTGTTTTTATCGATTAATTTCGGATCAAGAGTTGAAGCTTTTGATTATTTGTTCGAATATCAAGATTGATTTGAATTTACAATCTTCGTAAGTGATTTCTTTTAATGTATTCTATATATGCTGTTGTTTATTTTGTTGAAATCATGAGTGGCTAAACACCACAACTAGGGTTGTGGGAACCATGATGATAATCTAAGTGTGGATTCGTAGAACAAGTAGAGTGCGATTGTTAGTTGCAAAACCTAATTCACGCTTTCATTATATGTTCTTTCTAATAAGTGCACACATTATAACTTACATGTATCTACCACTTGTTTGAGAGAAAAGTGGTAGTTAGGAAAAAGAAGAATTAATTTGTTGATTAGGAGCAAAAATTCAAGTTCGAGAGAAGAGAATCTTACACCAAATATGCGAGGGTAAAAAGTGACAACACTCTAAGACCGAGAGGAATAGAGGGAAAGTTATCTAATAAGACTGAGAAGTGTTTGATGAACCTTATTTGCTGGTTATTTGTGACAAAACAATCAAATAGACACTTGTTAATGATTCAACACTAGCTGATAAAGTCACATGGAACACAATCCTAGTTTTATTCATCAACTATCACAACCTTGAAGTTAAGATCTTGTTCTTAGTGTTAACTTGAACTTCACAACTAAACCCTATTTCATATTTCGTAATTGTTTTCTATAGAAAATAGTAACAAATATTGAATAAAAGCGTCAGTAAAGTTTATTTCTGTAAGTAAATTCTCTATGGGATTGACCTCAACTCTAGTTGAGTTCTATAAATTGACATCGACCATTTATACTTCTTAAGTGAAGTGTAAGTTTGGACGTGTCAAATTTTGACTCCACTGTCGGGGAATTTCAATTCAGAAATATTTTACTATCAATTATTCTGATTGTAGATATATTTCCTAATTTTACGTCTTGTTCTTTGTTTGTGTCTTTGACATGTAAGTTCAATTGTGTATGGCAAATACCAGAAGTAAGGATGCTCCATTAATTCCTTACGATCCAGAACTTAGCAAAATTATTTGCAAGATGGTTAACACACAAGAACTTGAAGCTCAGAGGTAGAGACTAGGATTTGAGGCTGAGACTGTTGCTAGAGGTGATCAGCGGATCACTGTGAATGAACCACCTAGGATGGTTCAGGAACATGATGGAGTGGAAGAAATAGCTCCTCCTCACCAACAACCATTAGCTCCAAGGGGTAGAGCTCAACAACCAGCTCATATGGTGTTCGAAGAGAATGCCTTAGACTTGGATGGGGCTGGAGCCGCCATAGCAATCGTGCTACCAACATTACCTCCAGGTGTGAAATCCACAATTACCAATAAAATGATTCACCTGTTGAACTTGAAGGGAATGTTCAGAGGTGCAGCTGGTGATGATGCCAACCAACACTTGATGAACTTCTTAGCAATATGCAAATCACAGGAAATCCCCGGGGTTAGTCAAACCGCTATGAGGCAGAGGCTCTTTCCATTGTCTCTAACTATGGAGGTGACAAACTGGTTGAATGAACTGCTAGATGATTTAATCAGGACTTGGACCAAACTGAAGGAAGCATTTTTCGAATGGTTCTTTCGTGAATCAAAAGAACTGCAGATGAAGGACGAGATAAGTACACACAAACAATAACCATGGGAAGCAATGCATGATACTTGGTTGAGATTCAGCCAAAAACTGAAGAAGTGCCCGAACCATGGCCTTACTGAAAGGCATTTAAAATAGGCATTCTATAGATTACTTAATTTTTTCACTAAGCCTGTTGTTGATGCGTGTAGAGGTTCATTCATGAGAAAGCCATTCACGGAAATTATGTTAATAATGGATGAAGTCTCAAAGAACAATAGAGCATGGCATACAAGAGATACTGAGGTTAGGGATCTTAGATTAACATTCAAGCTTTCAGTTGAGTAGAAGAAACGTGAAGAAGAAAAAGATGAAGACATGGCCCACATGAGGACTCAGATGGATCTGCTCACAAAACACATCATGTCAGGTCTATAGAAGGTAAATGTCGTTGGTGCGTCACATATATCAGAAGATCAGGACATTGACTTAGATGAGGAGGCTAAATACTGGAGTAATCAGGGGATTTCTGAAATTATAACTCAGAAAACCAAGGATATAATTCAAGAAATCAAGGTTTAAGCTACCAAAGAGAGGGGCAATATGAAAGGTCAGGAAACCGAGAGCAAGGCAACTGGCAGAATAGAGATGGGTACAAAAATGGCCGCAGTGGGGTATATGTGCCTCTAGGTAATAGAGATCGAGTAGGTGGTAGTTTTAGCGGGTCCCGAATTAAGGATATGTTAGCTAAGGTATTGCAAAAGGTTGACTCAATTGATGCAGGTGTAAAAGAGATGAAAAGTGATTTCTCCGGTATGAGTCAGTTGGTGGATTCTCACACAACGTCCATCAAACAGTTAGAGCAACAGTTGGGACAATTGTGAGCATCGCTAGATCCAAGAAAGAATGGTTCACTACCTAGTGACACTATTGAGAACCCCAAAAAGGATGGGCATTGCATGACAATCACCACAAGAAGCAGTAAGATCTTAAATGAATTAAAACCTGCAGGTATTGAGCAGGAACAAAACATCATGAGAAATGAGGAAGCAGAGGCCGAAGCTGAAAATGCAAGCGATGCATATGTGGCTAAACAAACATAGAAGACAACTAAGGTAAAGGAAACATAAGCACAAGTAACTTTGCCTTTACAACAGATACCAAGACCGCCTTCCCCATTTCCTCAAAGTTTCAAGAAGAAAACCGAAGATGGGAACTTTGCAAAGTTTATAGTCATGCTTAGGTAGTTGTCGGTAAATATCCCATTAGCAAAAGCTATCGAGCATATGCCAGGTTATACTAAGTTCATGAAGTACTTAGTTACAAAGAAAAGATTTATAAGTTTTGAGCCGACCGACAATGTCCATCATTGTAGCACCATTGCTATAAGATCCTTGGTGCAGAAAAGGGAGGACCCTGGTGCATTCACTATCCCATGCACCATCGGAGCATTTGAGTTTGCAAAAGCCCTATGTGATCTAGGGGCAAATATCAATCTGATGCCACTAGCGATATATAAGCGATTGGGTTTAGCTGTTCCAAAACCTATAATGATGAGGTTGATGATGGAAGATAGGTCAGTGAAGTGACCTGTGGGTATTTTGTGTGATGTACTAGCAAAAGTGGACTATTTTATCTTTTCGACTGAATTTGTGCTTCTGGATTGCCAAGTAGATTTTGAGGTTCCCATAATTTTGGGAAGACCATTTTTTGCCACGGGTAGAGCTTTGGTTGATGTTGAGAGTGGAGAGATAAAATTTAGAATCAACAATAAAGAGGTGAAATTCAAAATATGCAGGTCCATGAAACAACCACAGGATATGAGTGTGGTTTTTGCAATTGATGTCATTGATGAGGGTGATTTCGAAGCTGCGATTGAGGAAAGATTTGCTGTGGAGACACTGGCGGCAATCATAATGAATTTTGAAGAGGATCTCCGGGATGATTACGTGGAGCTCTGAATGCCCTACAAGGCATGAGGTCACATTCATACGCACCGAAGAAGTTAGACTTAAACTTAAAGAACATGCCAAGTCCTCCAGTAAAGCCGTCTATTGAGATGAAATAGTTAACCAGCCACCTAAGGTATGTCTTTTTGGGTACTAATAACACATTACTAGTCATTTTGGCTATAGATCTTAATGATGTACATGTGCAAGCCGTAGTCCAAGTCTTGACAAGGTTCAAAAGGGTAATCAGTTGGACTATTGCTGACATCATTAGAATACCTTCGGGTATTTGCACCCATAAAATCCAACTTGAGGAAGATTGTAGTCCGAGTATAGAGCACCAGAGGAGGCTAAATCCACCAACGCAAGAGGTGGTTAAAAAGGAGATTATTAAGTGGTTGGATGCAGGGGTGGTGTACCCCATTTCAGATAGTCATTGGGTTAGCCAGTGCAGTGTGTGCCCAAGAATAGTGGTATGATAGTGGTTGCGAATGCAAAGAATGAGTTGATTCCACAAAGACCAGTCACAGGTTGGTGAGTGTGCATGGATTACAACAAGTTGAACAAGTGGACATTGAAATACCACTTTTCAATGCCATTCATGGATCAGATGCTTGATAGGTTGGCTGGTAAAGGTTGGTATTGCTTCTTAGATGGATACTTTGGGTATAACCATCCATCAATTGCACCGAAAGATCAAGAGAAAACCACCTTCATATGTCCTTCTGGTACCTTTGCGTTCAAACGCATGCCATTTGGATTATGTAATGCACCCACAACTTTTCAGAGGTGTATGATGTCCATCTTCTCGGACATGGTAGAAGAGACTTTGGAAGTTTTCATGGATGATTTCTCTATGGTAGATGACACATTTGATGATTGTTAGTTGAATCTTCGCAGGGCACTACAGAGATGTGAGAAAGCTAACTTGGTGCTTAATTGGGAGTAGTGCCACTTCATGGTCAAGGAAGGCATAGTCCTAGGCCATAAGGTGTCGTGGAAAGAACTGGAGGTAGACAAAGCAAAGATCGAGGTAATTGAAAAGCTACCACTACCTATATGTCTAAAAGGAATTTAGAGTTTTTTTGGGTTATGCATGATTCTATCGGCGATTCATCAAAGACTTCTAAAAAATTTCACACCCCTTGTGCAAGCTATTGGAGAAAGAAGTGAAATTTGTCTTTGATGATGCGTGCATAAACGCTTTTGAGTGCTTGAAAGAAAAATTGGTCTCTACCCCAGTGATCATTGACCCAGATTGGTCAGAACCATTTGAGGTAATGTGAGACGCGAGTGGTACTAATTTGGAAGTTGTGTTAGGTCAAAAGTGTAATAAGATCTTTCATCCGATCTACTACGCTAGCAAGGCACTGAATGGAGCACAATGAAATTACACTGTCACTGAGAAAAAGCTACTTGCTGTAGTTTATGCATTTGAAAAGTTCAGGTCATACTTGCTGGGTACTAAAGTGGTAGTTCACATTGACCATGCAACACTGTGATACTTAATGGCGAAGAAAGATGGAAAGCCAAGATTGATAAGATGGGTGCTGTTACTTCAAGAATTTGATTTTGAAGTCAAAAGATAGAAGAGGTTGTGAAAATCAGGTAGCTGATCATCTGTCTAGGCTGGAGGCAGAGAAGAAAGAATAAGTTAAGTTAGACATTAATGAATTATTCCCACATGAACATGTATTAGCTACCACTCTTGATCTCATTCCTTGGTTTGCTGACTTTGCTAATTATCGCGTCAGTGAATTGATGCCCGAAGGGTTGACATTTCAACAAAGGAAGAAATTCCTACATGATGTGGGTAGGTAATTCTGGGATAAACCATATCTATACAGGATGTGAGCTGACAACATCATCCGGTGATTTGTACCTGAAGTTGAGATGCTGAGTATCTTAGAAGCCTGTCACTCCTCTTCGGTAGGTGGTCACCATGGGGGTACAGGGACTGCCCACAAGGTATTTCAGAGTGGATACTACTGTTCTATAATCCATCATGATTCGTTTGATTTGGTCAAGGGTTGTGATGTATGTCAGCGGCAAAGAGCTATCTCTCATCGTCATGAGCTACCAATGACACCGATTCTAGAGGTGGAGTTGTTTGATATGTGGGGGATTGACTTCATGGGGCCATTTGTGAGCTCTTATAGGCAGAAGTATATACTGGTGGCAGTAGGCTATGTGTCCGAATGGGTTGAGGTGGTGGCCTTGCCTGAAAATGATGGTAAAAGTGTTCCTGGTTTTCTAAAGAAAAACATATTCTCAAGGTTTGACACACCTAGAGCTATTATCAACGATGGAGGCTCACACTTCTGTAATAAAGTTTTCATTGCACTTTTGGCTAAATATGGGGTTAAACAACAAAAAATAGCAACATTGTATTATCCGTAAACAAATGGTCAAGTAGAGGTGTGGAACCGTGAGATCAAAGCAATATTGGTGAAGACAGTGAATGCTAATAGAATAGATAGGGAAAGGAAATTAGATGATGCTCTGTGGGCATATCGGACCGCTTTCTAGACACCCATTGGTATGTCTCCATATCAATTAGTATTTTGAATGGCATGTCATTTACCCGTAGAGTTGGAGAATAAGGCACTTTGGGTGCTGAAGAAGTTGAACTTGAGTTGGAATGAAGAAATGGATGAATTCCGTTTGAGAGCTTATGAGAGGTCAGCTCTTTATAAGGAGAAGATGAAGCTATATCATGATAAGCACATTGAAAAGAGGACTTTCATCGGAGTGACTTAGTGCTACTTTTCAACTCAAGGTTTTGTCTATTTCCTGGGAAATTGAGATCCAAATGGTCTGGCCCTGTCACGCCCCGAGCCTACACCCTGGACATGGCTGGCACTCGAGAAACATTACTGGCCCCAAGCAAACACTTTCCCTGGCTTAACTATTAGCGGAAGACTATACTCAAACATAACTGTACTTTAAAAGTAAACTGAAAGCTCAAAGATAACTGATAATGTATTATAAATAAATATTCGCTGGCCAAAGTTACAAATCAAGTCTCAAGCATAATTGAAATGGAAAGACTCGAGAACTAACATCAAACTAATTGTCTATGAAGCCTCTAACAACTGAGATGGACGTCGGGACAAGACCCACTACATCCTAATGAACTAACTATAAAGCAGTAAAAAGCCTCTAACAACTTAGATGGTCATTTTTCAACTCTAAACCCTCTAGATTAGATTGGTTCCTTCCCCAAACACTTAATTTCGACTACATAACCAATATATGCAAGAATCTACTCAAAACAACATCTAATTTCATGAATTTAAATCAAGAACTTCTCAACAACTTCAACAATCAAGAACCCAATAGAAACTTCAAACAAATCCATCAAGAACTCAATTTCTATACTTTCAAGAACATAATTTTGCTTAATTAAATCATGATTGGCGCGTGGGTGAACGAACCCAATGCCTTTTGATCTCACATACCTCGTAGGGATCAACCCTTGGCGAAATCCACAAGCAAATCTTCAAGAACGCGATGATTCTAAGCTTCTTCTCTTCTTTTCTCCCTTTTTTTTCTCTTCTCTCAAAACCCTAACTTATTTTTATGAAGCGTAAACTGAATTCAATAAGTTTGGACCCCAACTTAATTACCAAAACGAATTTAATTAATTGGCTAGTGAAAAGACCATAATACCCTTCTAAAATCCGATTTTGACTTTCCTTATCTATTCAGCCCAACTTCAAATAGGCATATCTCCCTCGTACGAACTGGAAATTTAGTAAACTCGGTGGCGTTGGAAAGATAATTCAAAGATATTTCCTACGGTATCTTGTAGCCCACCAAAATCCTGCTGTGCTAGGAGTTATGGTCGTTTGAAGTTATCCCAAAACTCAAACTTAGCTTAACTTTGTCAAACTTTCAAAATTTGATTATTTCCAAAAATGATTTCTTTCTAATTTTAGTTCTTTCTAGTTCTTTCAAATAGCGAGGTGTTACAATGTATCCCCCTCGGGAACATTCGTCCTTGAATGAGATTACTCTTAGTAGGCTAGGGCGTAACGTCTAACACCTAGCTCAAACACCCAACAAGCAAAATGTAAATACAACATGCCAACTTAAAATAAATGCTAAGAAAAAGGATTAGTACCTTAATTTGGAACTTCTCCGGATTCGAAGAGATGTGGGTATCTCATCTTCATATCCTCATCAGCTTCCCAAGTAGCTCCCTCAACAAACTGATTTCTCCATAGAACTTTGACTGATGCGACTTCCTTCGTCCTCAACTTGCGAACTTGGTGGTCTAGAATCTGAACAGGAATCTCCTCATAAGATAATCTATTCTTGATACCAACATCTTCAGTTGGTATGATAAGTGAAGGATCACCCATGCACTTTTTCAACATGGAGACGTGAAATACTGGATGAACCACTGCTAACTCTTGGGGTAGCTCCAACTCATAAGCTACATTGCCAATCCTCTTGGATATTCTGTAAGGATCAATATATCGGGGACTAAGTTTCCCCTTCTTACCAAATCTCATAACACCCTTCATGGGTGAAACCGTCAAGTATACCCAATCATCTACTTCAAACTCTAAGTATCTTCTCCTATAATCGGTGTAAGAGTTCTGACGACTCTGCACTGTTTTCAACCTTTCTTGAATAACTCTCACTTTCTCCATAGCTTGACCAACTAAGTCTGGTCCTATCAACCCAGCTTCACCCAAATAGAATCATGCTGCCTGCGAGACCTTGGTAAACCTGTGATGAAATCCATATTGATCATCTCCCACTTCCATTTCGGAAGTTCTATATTCTGAGCCATACCTCCGGGCCTTTGGTGCTCTACTTTAACCTGTTGAACTTTTCTCAAGTCACGATACATCTTTGTGGAACCCGAATAGATAGAATATCTGGAGGTATGTGCTTCCTCCATGATCCTCTCTTGGAGTTCATCTACCCTTAGTACACACAACCTACCTTGATACCTCAATACACCATCTCCCCCTTGTTCAAAAGCCATTTCTTTTTGCTTATGAACATTTGCCTTCAATTCAAGCAAAATGGGATCTTGGTCTTGTCTCTCTTTCACTTCTGACACTAATGATGATTCAACCCCATTCATCACCACTGCTGCTCCTTCTGTGAAATCAAATAGTTGAACTCCTAATCGTGCAAGTCTATGCACATTTTCCTCGAAATGGACAGTACTACCCATAGATAATCTACTCAAGGCATCAGCAACAACATTAGCCTTACTTGGGTGATAAAGAATACTCATGTCATAATCCTTGAGTAACTCCAACCACCTTCGCTGTCTGAGATTAAGCTCTTTCACATACTGAAGGCTCTTGTGATTGGTGAACACATCCACATGAACACCATAAGGATAGTGATGCCATATTTTCAAAGCAAATACTACGGCAGGCAACTCTAGATCATGGGTTGGGTAATTCTTCTCGTAAACTTTCAACTGTCTAGAGGCATAAGCTATAACTTTACCATTTTGCATTAACACACAACCCAGTCCAACTTGGGACGTATTACCATATACCACAAAACCTTGTGTACCTTCTAGTAAGGTCAATACTAAGGCAGTAGTCAACCTCTTTTTCAATTCCTAAAAGCTTTCTCACAAGCTTCAGACCATTGAAACAATACCATTTTCTGAGTCAACTTGGTCAAAGGGGATGAAATAGATGAGAAGCCCTCGACGAACCTTCTATAATATCCAGCCAACCCCAAGAAACTCCTAATATGAGTTGGAGATGTGGGTATATGCCAATTCTGCACTGCCTCTATTTTATGAGTATCAACTCTAATTCCATCACCGGAAGTAATGTGGCCTAAGAATGCCATAGACTCAAGAAAAAACTCACACTTAGAGAATTTAGCATACAACTCCCTATCCTTTAGAGTTTGTAGAACTACTCTGAGATGACTAGCATGATGTTCCTCATTCCTCGATTAGATTATTATGTCATTAATGAATACGATAACAAACATATCTAAATAAAGCTTGAATACTCTATTCATAAGGTCCATGAATGCTGCATGCACATTGGTCAAACCAAAGGACATAACTAGGAACTCATAATGACCATAGCGGGTCCTGAAATCTGTCTTTGGAATATCACATCCCCTTACTCTCAACTGATGGTAGCCAGATCTAAGGTCTATTTTTGAAAAATAAGTGGCACCCTAAAGTTGATAGAAGAGATCATCAATTCTCGAAAGAGGATACTTATTCTTGATAGTAACCTTGTTCAACTGACGGTAATCTATACACATTCTAAGAGAACCATATTTCTTTCTCACAAATAAGACCGGAGCACCCTAAGGTGAGACACTTGGTCAGATAAAACCTTTCTCTAGGAGATCTTTCAACTGCTCTTTCAACTCTTTCAACTCTGTTGGTGCCATCCTATATGGTGGAATAGATATAAGACGAGTATTGTGAAGAATATCTATATCGAAGTCTATTTCTCTCTCAGGAGGGACTCCGGGAAGATCATCTGGAAACTCTTTTACTAATAAGAGGTATCTCAACACTAGAGTCAAACTCGGACTAAGTAATAGACACACCCCTTGGAAACTAACTTTCTCGCCTTAAGGTACGAAATAAAATGACCCTTTGGCACTGTTGAACTACTCTTCCACTCTATAACTGGTTCACTGGGAAACTGGAACTTGACTACTGGAGTTCTACAATCTATTGATGCATAACAGGCATGAAGCCAGTCCATACCTAGAATGACATCAAAATCTACCATGTCTAACTCAACTAAATCAGCCATGATGCTCTTGTGATTGACGAAAATTGTACAATCACGATAGACCCTCTCTGCTAGAATAGACTCACCAATAGGAGTAGAAACACTAAAGGTCTTAAGAAGTTGCTCAGGAAGAACATCAAAATTCATCACAACATAAGGAGTCACAAAATATAGACTCGCTCCTAGATCTAGCAAAGCATAAACATCGAAATTAAAGAATTGGATCATACCAGTGACAACATCTGGCGAATCCTCTTGCTCTTGGCGACTAGTCATAGCATAAAGGCGGTTTCCTCCTTCGCCTGCCCCTGAAGTAGCTCCTCTAAATGCAGTTCTGTCTGGTGGAGCAACTAAAGAAGATTGAGCTCTATTGCCCCCATTACCATTACCCTGACTGTTCTTAGGACACTCTCTCATAAAATTACCATTATGACCACACTTGAAGCAACCAGTGGAGCCATCACGACACACCCCTGAGTGGCTCCTATCACACTTAGCACATGCAGAGTCTTAGTACCTCCTTGTGCCATACTACCTTGAGAATATGCAGGTCTAGCTCTGAAATTCTGGGAATTCTGATTTTGGAGCTCACCTTTGTTTCTTGGTGCATGATCACTAGAAGATGATGGAGCCGGTCCCTTTTGTTTCTATTGGAAGGAAGATCGGTTTGCATTACTCTTTTGCTGCCCGGACTCGTTCCCTGATGTCTTAGTCCTCTTATTCTTAAACTCTTTTCTATTCATCAACTTGTCCTCCTCAAATTTTTGCACATGGATCATTAGCCTTGCTATGTTTATATCCCCTATCAGCATAGTTGCCTTGCCTTCCTTGCTTGACAGAGAAGACAACCTAGCAACAAATAAACTCATCCTGCTCCTCAACAAAGTTTTTTGGGTCCTCAACGACACTTGAACCTGTGAAGCTTGGAGGATTCATCCTTAAGAACTCACGAACTTCAGAAGTATCAGCCACTTCCTACCGATTCTCTCTCTACTGCCCAACTTGGTTGGTCACAACTTTGCTCAACATCCGGATGGCCTCACAGAACTCAAAATTGGTGACCTCTCCTTGGGGTTATACTTCTGGTGCATTAGGTACCCTTTGTTCCTGTGGTTCAACATTCCTTCTAGGCGGGCGACCTCTGACAACTCTTTGTGGAAGAATGATTTGAAAGACACGCGCAAGCATGAGTTAGAAAGAGACTTTAATAGAGATACACTCTATCGCACGAAATGAGTATGAAAGAAGTGAGATAGTTCCTAAAAGGTTGCAGCCTCCAAATTATAGATGTGGCGCGCTTCACACCGATAAATAGGACTCTACAGACATGATTTTATAGACTCCCTAGGACTCTTGATTTTGTGCTCTAATACCGAGTTTGTCACGTCTCGAGCCTACACCCTGGACATGGCTGACACTCGAGAGCCATTGCTGGCCCCAAGCGAACCCTTGGCCTGACTTAACTATTAGAGGAAGACTTTACTCAAACATAACTGTACTTTAAAAGTAAACTGAAAGCTCAAAGATAACTGGGAATGTATTATAAATAGACATTCGCTGGCCAAAGTGGGAACTCAAGTCTCAAGCATAACTGAAATGGAAAGACTCGAGAACTAACATCAAACTAACTGTCTATGAAGCCTCTAACAATTGAGATGGACGTCGGGACAAGACATACGACATCCTAATGAACTAACTATAACGCAGTAAAAAGGGGTCCTCCGAAAGCAAGGAGGCTCACCAACAACTCTGAAGCTCAACTAGAATCAATGAAGTGCTGGATGCTGATCCTAGTTACCTGTATCTGCATCATAAAATGATGAGGCCAAATGGCATCAGTACATTGATTGTATGAGCATGCGAGGGGAATTCTAAACCAAGACATAAGCTTGAAAGGAACTGAAGAAACATACATGAGCTCAACTCATTTTAATATAAAGTAGTAATATAAATGCAATATAAAGAAAAACTTTTAAAATATGGATAACAACTCTGTGTATTTAGAAATACAATAGTAACTATGTATGTGTGCAAAGATACAATATAAACTCTGGATGTATATAAAACTACAATTAACTTTGTGTCTATAAGAATACAAAATACTTTTGTGGGAGTTTCTCTAACCGACAAGCATCACTTTAGAGCTATGTGATGATACAATGTTTTACTTCACGCTGCCAGGGCCGTCCTATACCTTGCCAAGGGAATATAACATAACTACTATGTAGATCCACTAGTCTGTGCTAAAAAGCACTAAGGAATCATCTAAAAAGCATGACCCTTTTTCAACCCATGATGGCTACATGTTTATGGGGGCTGGGAGTTGTCTAAACTATCCCCCATATCGGTGCTCAATACTACTCCCAAAAGATACTAGCTCATATGTTTAAAAACATAACTTCTTTATGTGGTTTGAGAAAATTGCTCAAAACTTAGCTCAAAGGCTCTCTTGGAAATCAAAGTTTCCTCTCTTGCTTAATTGTGAAAGAATTTGTTCTTTACTGAAAACTAGCTCATAGGGTCTATTGGAAATCGGTGTTTCCTTTCTTGTTTAAATGTGAAAACATTTACTCTTTCGGAATACATAGTCCCGATATACTCTTTTGAAGAAATGAACTTCAATCTTTACTCTTTACTCAACTCAAAAGTCAAGTCTTAAAACAAGTTAAAACATTTGTAAAAGACCTTTGGAAGACTCTATGAACTTCTCTTGACTTGACTCTTAACTCTACTTGAATTGAATTATCGATTCAAGGCTCATGATCTCATGTTATGGATGATTTCATGTTGTTTTGACGTACCTTACAGTGTAGAATTCAACTAGAAAATATAGGTACGTTTCAAGGGAAGTCAAACGGAAAGAAGTTTGAAAGGGTGGAAGGCCTGGCAACCCTGGCGCTCTGAGTGGTGCGGGGCACCAGCCTCAAAACTACAGAGTCTGGGTTGGGGCCCCATAGTCCTAACTACTGACTCTGATATGGGGCGCTATGAGTGGTGCGGCGCCCCACCCCCATTCCCTAATTTTTGACCAATTTCCTTGGTCATTTTTCAACTCTAAACCCTCTAGATTAGATTGGTTCCTTCCCCAAACACTTAATTTTGACTACATAACCAAAATATGCAAGAATCTACTCAAAACAACATCTAATTTCATGAATTTAAATCAAGAACTTCTCAACAACTTCATCAATCAAGAACCCAATAGAAACTTCAAACAAATCCATCAAGAACTCAATTTCTATACTTTCAAGAACATAATTTTTCTTAATTAAATCATGATTGGCGCGTGGGTGAACGAACCCAATGCCTTTTGATCTCACATACCTCGTAGGGATCAACCCTTGGCGAAATCCACAAGCAAATCTTCAAGAACGCGACGATTCTAAGCTTCTTCTCCTCTTTCCTCCTCTTCTTTTCTCTTCTCTCAAAACCCTAACCTATTTTTATGAAGCGTAAACTGAATCCAATCAGTTTAGACCCCAAATTAATTACCAAAAATGAATTTAATTAATTGGGTAGTGAAAAGACCATAATACCCTTCTAAAATCAGGTTTTGAATTTTCTTATCTAATCATCCCAACTTTAAATGGGCATATCTCCCTCATACGAACTCAAAATTGAGTAAACTTAGTCACGTTGGAAATATAATTCAAAGATATTTCCTACGGTAGCTTGTAGCCTACCTAACTCCTCCTGTGCTCAGAGTTATGGTCGTTTGAAGTTATCCCAAAACTCAAACGTAGCTTCACTTTGTCAAACTTTCCAAATTTTATTATTTCCAAAAATGGTTTCTTTATTATTTTAGTTTTTTCTAGTTCTTTTAAATAGCGAGGTGTTACAGGGCCATTCAAGGTAACTCATGTATTTCAGTCGGGTGCGATTGAACTTGAGAATGCAAAAAACGAGAGGTTCAAAGCCAACAGCTAGAGAGTCAAAGCATACTTGGGAGTCTCGGAAGAGGTGAAAATAGTTGAGGAGTTCAAGCTTGATGAATTCTGAGTAATCAAGTAACCTGTGTCGTCCCGCGACGTTAAATTTTGCGGTACATGGGAGGCAACCCATGATTGTAATTATAATAGGTAGTTTAAATTTTAGTATGTTTTCATTGATTTTATAGTTTCATAATATGTGCAGGAAATAGTTTGGGAAATTGGAGACAAGTTAAAAACTGAAAGTTTGTCACGCCAAACATGACGGACCGTGGTGCTCTTCACGAGCACCCTCACGATCTGTGAAGCCAAAGGCCACCAACAAGGGTCTACTGGAAAAGGAGCAAAAATGGTTCACGACAGGGTTTACAGTCCATTTGGCTTCAGACGGACCATTTAGCCTCGTGAACCTACAAGTAAGTTTTCTCGCTTAAGGATTATTCATGGGCTCTCACACGGGCTGTGATGCTCATAATGAGCATGTTCATGGCTTGTTTTAGTTAAGTCGGCAATTCCCAATTAACCCGAACTGACTCGCGCACAGCCTAATCAAATTGAAACGTTTTAAAATCCTTTAAAACGCCAAAGGTTGGAGTTCCTTCTCTCTTTTCCGACTTGTAACGGTTCTTAGTGCTATTAAACAGTTTCTCATCACTCATAACTCCCAAATCAAACAGAGGATCAAAACCCTAAGTTTATATTGCAAGAAAACCCTAGAATCAAGTTCTTCTCCTTTTTCTTTGCGAAAAATTGGGCAAATTTGAAGTAAGTTCATCTCCCTACGTGATATAAGTTTGATCTTATCTATAAGGCAAAAGGAAAAATGGTCTGGTGGATACCTATACTTGTACCCGTTTGTATTGTGAACTCTTCTACTTACCCCTTTGTCATCTGAACCCTTACACTTACTAAAACACAATATATCAAACCCCTCTGACCGTTGACCATGACTATGTGGCATTAATATGGTTGAGTTGGCAAGAGAGTGAGACCACACGCCTATTAAGGCAAGTGAACATCATATTAAAAATTTTAAAATATTTAACTTAAAAGAGTAAAATAATAAACATAAAAAAGAAAATTGAAACCCTTCTTCTTCACCCAACGACCCACTTTTTTCAGCAATTAATTAAGAAGTCATTTCTTCTTCCCTCACTATCCCCTCCTTTTTGGCCATTTTCACGCTTGAACAAACTTTTTATTTTCTTCTCCATAATTTACCAACACCTATTTAGAAAGGTTTAGCAATCCGCTGAATGCTCTTTGTGGCAGTCTCTTTTTAATTTTTGAGATTGGATTTAATTGGGAGAAATGCTCACACCTTTTTCAACTTGAATTTTTGTTCTTTTTTTTCTTTGAGCAAAAATATACTATTTGTTAACTTACGGTAGCCATTTTTATTTTTTCTTCGAGGTTTCGGGCTGTATTTCTATGTGACGACTGTCTTTGCTTTGTACTATTAAGTGACTCCAGTATTTGAAAATAGGTTTTGTTGCAAACAAAAAACACCTATTTATCAGTTCTTGGCGACTGATTCACTGCGAGATGGAGAAAGCGGACCAGCTCTCGCCGGAGACCACTGAATCGTAGTGGCGTGAGAGAGAGGCGACACTGGCTAGTGGAGAGGAGAACGAGGTGGGGTGCGATCATGGCGGTGAAGAGGTTTTTTGGCCAGATTTGGTGGTGCGGTGGCTTTAGGTTGTTGTTTTTGTGGAGATTGGAGGAGGAAATAAAAATAGTGATGGTGTGCGGTGGAGATGAAGATAGTGAGGGAGAAAGTATATGTGATTTCACTGGCAAAAATGGCGACAACGACGTCCATGACTTTCTCCGGTCGATGGGGGTCCCTGGTGGTTCGCAGGAGTCGTCGATGGTACGGAAATAGGAAGACAGTGGAGAGGGGAACGAGGCTGGTGAGGGGCAAGGAGCTGGTGTGGCGGCTTATGGTTTTTGGATTTGTGGAGGTTGGAGAAGGATGAGGTAAAAAAAATGGTGAAAACGTGCGATGAAGACGGAGACAGATGAGGGAGAGAGTATTTGTGGTCTCGCCGGCAAGAGGAGTGGTGGCAGCGGCAAATTTCTCCGGCGATTGGGCCTTTTCACGGTGAAAATGGCAGATGATGTAGGGAGACCCAAAATTTTAATTTAGAAGAATAATTAATTATATTTTTAAAGTTTGAATCAAAACTTTATGATTTTTTGTCCAAAAAGAAATTATTATAAAAAAATAAAAAATGATGTGGCAAAATTTATCTTACATGGAATGTGACATCAGCGCGATTGAGAGTCACTATGAGTTGAAAGGGTTCAACATGTTGAGTTTAAATGAGTTCAGGGGTTCTGATGACAAAGGGGTAAGTACAAGGGTTCACAATACAAACGGGTACAAGTACAAGGGTCCACCAGACCATTTAGACTATCTATAATCAACTTAGACCTTCTAATTTTTGTTTGATTTGTTGTATTTCTTACTTGATAGACTAATTTGTGGGGTTTGTATGTTGTGGGTATATCGATATTGGTTGCATTTTTGGGATTCATGTATGGGGGTATGTGTGTTTTGTGATGACATTAGAATGAATGAAGGTAATAGGTGTAGTTTAATCTTAAAATACTCTAATAAGTTTGTGCACTTGCTATCATTGAGTAAGGATCATTGTAATATTGATAATTGGGGTTGTTCGGATATGGGCATGACTGAAATTGAGGGAAATTACTCTTAATTGGGTAGTTCTTTGTGGAATTCATACATTAGTTGCATCCATGTATGAGAGAGATTTACTAAATTGTTGTTGTGTGCTGCTAACTGATGAAAAATTGTTAAGAGCATATGGGATAGAAGTGATTGAGAAATTGGCCCAAGTGTAAGTATACAAGAGGTTTCACGGACCGTGTAAAATAACACGGGCCGTGAAACCCTTCGTGAACCACACTTGGGTGATAGTTTAATCACTAGCTATGTTCACGAGGGCCAAAATGGCTCGTGATGCACTTCACGGACCGTAAAGCCCTCCGTGAACAATAACTAGTGAAGTATGCTACAATCCTTGTACAATGCGTCATGTTCACAAAGCTCAATACGAGCCGCGGTACCCACCACGACCCGTGTGGACCTCCATTATATATATATTAATATATTCCTTTTAGTCATTTTAGCTTTTCATTTTTATTACGTGGCCCCTACCAATGATAGATTGGGTGACGACATTCTTAAGGCAAGGCGTCACGTTGTATGAACACAGAGGAAGTCTAAGTACCTATTAGTGCATCATTGATTTAATGCTAGTATTAAATCGTTCCTTTTTTTTCCAGGTACGATGGGACCTAGAAGAAAGACTGCACAACCTCATGCTTCACCACCTCTATCCCCAACTTAGAGTGAAAATAAGGAGAAATCTAGTAGCTCGGAGGTCTGAATAAATACTGAAATTGAAGATCACTCCCCATGAGCTACTAGGTCACGAACAACACAAGCTACTATACAGCACACTCCTTCTGAGTCTGAAGAGGTAGGTAGTGAGTTCGAGAGTGGTGAAGACTCTGACAGCAGTTCTCAAAAGAGTATGAATGAGCCTCAGCTAGAGGAGAAAGCAGAGTCGGAAGAAGTGGTCCAAGAAGATGCTGGTGTTGACAGTACTGGGGTGCTGATGGTGCAATTTGTTTACCGACTTGAATCTAACCCAGCGGTGAGGCAACAATTAATTGACTATTTTCGTAGGATGTGGACTGTAGACAGATCCTGGGATTTTTTTAGCATGGGATAGTGTCCAAAATGAGAGGTTTTGGCGAAAGACCAATTATACCCGAGTCCAGGGTGGTGGTAACCGATATCCAGGCATCTCCTGATATGTACAAGTTTTTCAAAATACATCACTTCGAGTGGATGAACAAATCACCTGGAGAGTACACACGCCACCTTACAAGAGAATTCTATGCCTCATATACAACCACACTTATGAATTTTGCTGCATACACTGAAACAACAAAGGGGGGGGGGCAGAAAGTAGTCGCAGGGACATGGGGACAACTTGATTTAGTATTGGTAAAGGGCCAGTCTGTGGATATCTCTGAAGCCACAATCAACAGGATGTTATACGGCCCAGAATACACAATACCATCATCGCTTGGACTTTTTGAAGGTAAGCACCATGCAGTGATAAGTGATACTGAGATGGATGATCCGAGTTTGCGGGAGTGGGTCATGCATTGGATTGCTGGTTTGATTGCCACAGAGGGCGAGGATGCAGCGTGGGTGTCAGGGATACAAGTGCAGATTACGAAGGTGTCGTTGTCATTCTCGGCCAAGGTTTGGTGGGTTGTTGTTCGTGCACAGTTGTGACCTACAACTAATGTTAATACTTTGTCACCCTCTCTTGCATCCTTTGTTGCTTTCCTCATGGCTGGTTACCTAGTGAATGTAGGCCGTATCATCGCCACAGAGATGCGGGACAGAGCATTGAATGAGAGAGTACGTTTGTCATTTCCCTGTCTTATAGGGAAACTTTGCATGCAGGCTAATAGTCCACCAAATAAACTAGTGGACAAATGGGTCGAGGCATCTAAGGTCACCACGACATCCAAAATAAAAGATGTGTGCAATAATCTTTTTGGTGTAAAATCTGGGGCGATGGGATCTCTGGCGATAGTACCACATGTACCAGTTGAAATACCGCGAGCTGATGGCGGTAGTGAGCAGGGTGAATCCTCTCAACCAAATGGTAGAACACCACTACCATTAGTTTAATCTTCCCAAGCTACAGGTACCTTTGTTACTATACCTACTGTGATTTTCAAGTGCTTAGTTGCAGATTAGAGGCAGACCCGGTACATAGTAGACCAAATTGTGCTCAAACTACCTCAGGTAGTATAGAGGGATGTGTTAGCGGTGGAAAAACAGCTAAAGGATGAGATTCAGAAAGAGCTTGTGGTGCTAAAAAATAGGATGGACGGTCTTGAGGTCCATGTGAACAATCAACTACAAACTACATATTTGGTAAATGCTGAGGAGATGAAGGTGTAGTTGGCTGAGATACGAGCTGACATTGCTAAACTGCTCAAAAATCCAGTCACTGTGCCTTCTCAGGTTGTTCCAAATTCCCTGATGAGCTTATTCAGCGAGCCCCCTACCACTCACGCTCTAGACGACATCTGGGGTAATGTACCCAAAGAGAAATCTGACAAGAGAAAACAAAAGGATATAGTTTTTTTATGAGGAGCAGCAGACAGACCTCTCTAAAGAGGAAAACCGACAGCTAAAGAAAGCCAGGAAGGAATCTAAGAGACTGGCAAGAGAGAAAGTAACACTTGAGCAGCAGAGGCGAGAAGCGGTGTTGGTCGGCACTTCTAGTAGTACTTTAACATACCCGATTGGTAGCACTCAACCTGCCTCAGTTCAGGTATCTGAGAACGCACCCATTGGTAAGGGTGCTAGCACTGCTCTAACTACCAACGCAATGTGTTCCGTAGGTATGACCCCTCCTCACACCCCTATTTTATGTTTATTTCTTTAATTTGAGGGCAAAGTCCTTTTGTTTGAGGAGGAGGTGGTGACCAACCTGCCATTAGGTGTTAGCATGCATGGAGGTTGGCTCTTTTGTGTTCACAAGTTTTGTTTTATGGATTTGTTTGTGGATTTGTCTTGATTATGATGTATGGGTAATGGTTCTTTTGTGTTGACAGTTTTGTTAGATTTTTATTGGTTCTGATGTGTCGACAATTGCTAACAGCAACTAAATCTTGTGTTTTGTCTTAAAAAATCAAGAAAGATGTGCTTAATCTGAAATCTGATTGTTAGGCTCTTTGTACGACATATTAGATACTTGCATGTTGAGCATTGCTAGCTAGGATCATAAATTGGCTGACTATAATACTGAAAATGCAAGCATGTGCCATATGAGTTTGAGATTAGTGTGAAGTCTAACACTCCTTATAGAAGCTAGAACTTGCTTGAGTAGTCTTGCTATAGTCTGTGAATAAACGGATATGAAGTGATCATTAGGCCATTTTTTGTTTAAAGTCACTTAAAACCAAAAACAACTACCAAATGAAATCAGGAACACTTGAACCCCATTTGAGCCTGGAAATAAATTTTGTTGTCACCCTTTTGATATTGTACCCATGGTTCTCCGAAAGCATGATGCCACAACTTAGGCCAAAAGCCTAAGTTGAGGGTGTTCATGGACTAGATAAAAGGAAATCAATTTAGAAATCATATCCTCGGCTGCTCCAAAGGCACGAAACTACAATGCATGGTCAAATGGTAGAATGTGAATGGTTCAATATATATATATATATATATATATATATATATATATATATATAT